>PQXP01000074.1:0-80310 GCA_002973495.1 Apiotrichum akiyoshidainum | reverse complement strand
GCGGATTCTAGTTTTGGCGGTTGGGGGGGTGGAGGTTTCCCGACTCACGGGCTGGCTGGCTGGCTGGCTGGCTGGCTGGGGAAAATGAGTGGGATATATCAACAGCCGATGGATACCTTTCATGACAAAGCCCTCGGCCAACAGGGGCATGCCCGTCCACCACCATCACCAAGACCCGATGCTGAACACATCGACTCTTACTCGCCAGTCTAGGAGCAACATGGACAGCAGATGCAGAGCAACTCGACACGAAACCGGTGACTTGACACCTCGGCGAAAAACAAGAGAGAAAGAGCAAGAACAGGCTGAAGCCTGCCCGCCTCCCTCTTCTCGCCTCAGAAGCAACTTGCTCTTTCTCTCCATACCGCTGTCCGGCACATACATGTGCTCCTCTCGTCAGCCCTTCATATTCCCTTGCTGCTCTCTGCATTGTCGTCGATGGTTCCTCGTGCTGCATCTTCTCGCAGCCTGGGCCTGCCGTTCTACTGGAGCTGCCACTCTACCGTGGGAATGTGAACCTTGCTCGTTATGACGTGCGTTTTTTGCGGTGACTTCGGTGATTATCCAGTCCCCTCCTTTGGGTAGCATTGTCTTGCATTCTTTTGATGACGAGTAGGAATGCCGCATCGCAACCATGGCTAGAGTGGGCATCAGGCAGAAAGCCGAGCCGTGTGGCACAACTCTCCCTTTTTTCTTTTTTTTTTGGCGGCAGCTGTGCAGGATCCAGACGAGTTGAAAGAGTGGCCATGAGAGAACCAAACCAGCATTGCCGCACGCGTTCCTGCACCACCAAGCCTGGACAAGCATCGTGGCGTCTGCGTGCCCGCCCACGAGATGCCGCTCTTTGCCGTCGGCATGACCGCTCGCATGTCACCGTCCAGCACTGCCTGGACCTTCGTGTGTTGATGCCGCCTGCCCTTCGGCGACACCCGAACGACGCTGATATCCGAACACTACCAGTTGCGCAGATAGTCGATTCGCTTGCGGTAATCTCCGATTAGACTGTTCTCAACCTGACCCGTCGTTGGGATACTCACCAAGGATACTCACCTGCCACTCACTCGATTTGCTTTCCCGAACACAAGACTCACAAGCTCAGGCATTTCGGAGCTTGCAAATCCGCCACCGTCCGATCGCTTCCGGACATGCCGTCACTGTGCACATTGTACAGGTTACGATCATGAATATGCTAACTGGCCAATGGCGTACCCTGGCGCGTCTCGTTTGGCTTGTCAGAAGAAATTCCACCAAAAAAAAAAGGCATCCCCCGCCATCAGGATATTTGGAAACTCACCTGCAATTTGAATGCATCAGTGCTGTTTCGCTGCACCCTGCCGCCACCCGATTCGCTGCCCAGCAACAGGGGAGTACAGAGAGGATGTAGACAGACAATACAGCCGACTGCCCACGAGCGGAAGAGTGGCGGCGGCGAGCCAGCCGACGCCAGTGCAGCAAGCCCGTAGGTCAGTGAGCACGCCGTGCCGCCTCCCGCACAAGTCCAGACCCGCCTACACCGTCCGACCGTCAACAACACTGTCCACCGGGGCGAGCGGCGGAGCCACAAGAAACCCCGCAGCCCACGTCGCCGACGCTTCAATACCCATGCTAACAGACTAATGCAAACTTAAACAGCTCAGGACCTGAGCACTAATTTGCCTGCGACGCGGGCGCGATCTCATCTCATCTGCGCTCCCTGAATGCATCGAGTTTATCAGGCCTGGCACAAATGAGACCACCCCGCCTGAAGTAGTGCGTCGGACCTTCTTCGGGGCTCGTCGCAGTTAGTGCGTTGGAGGTATAGGCTGCGCGGCGGCAAGCACTCAGAGCCTAACTACCCGCCATCGCCTCCACAGTTGGACGTCGTTCGCTGACCTGCCATGCCGCCCTTTGAGATATCCCCTCCCGTTGTGGATGTCTCCCTGGCCTTTGTGCTGCCCTCATTAGCCGCGGCCGTAGCTGCAGTCCTGGCTGTCGGAGCAAAGCGCTCTTAATGCAACCATCATCAGGCAACGTGGCGGAGTGGTTAACGCGATTGACTCGAAATCAATTTCCTTCGGGAGCGCATGTTCGAATCATGCCGTTGTCGGGAGCAAGCACGAGAGTGTGAGCAAGTTTTTAGGTGTTGCAAGGTCTGGGCCTGTTTGTTGCGTGAGTTGGGACTGGAGATGGAAGACGGTCTCCGTTGGTGGCAGTTTTTGATTTCTGCTCGTCTTTTCGAGCGCCAGATCGACAAACTTGGGGCGCAGCCATACCTCCCAGGTTCTGGTTTGTGGAGTGGACGGGCCGGGCCCTGACCCAAGCCGGGCCGGACCGCAAAACTGAAAGTGGCGGTTCCAAGTCCATCAGTCAGAGAGAAGATATGAATAAACGTCAAGACTTCGTGGCCAAGCTGGTTAAGGCGTCCGACTGTTAGTTTAACGGTTATCGGGAGATCGACAGTTCAATCCTGTCCGAGGTCGGTTCTTTTTGCGTCACATTCTAATGACGTCTTGCTGAAGGAGAAGTGGGTGGTGGGTCAGGGCGGTAGGACCTCGTCGAGTGGGTGTTGTTGTGGGTTTGTGTGGGTGTGGGTGGGTGTGGGTGGGTGGAGGATCGACGATCGGAGAGTGGCACTGTCTCTTCGGTGACATGAACTGGAACAGAGTGGGTTCGCGCGGCTGCGCATGTGTCTGTTGCTGATCTGTGCATCACGGTCCGAGATATGCAGGGAGCGTGTTACCAGATGGATAAGATTAGCTGCCCGATGTCGGTCTCTTTCCAGCAGCTAACGGAACTAGCGGGTCCAAGTCGCATTGTGGCAGATCGGTGATTCAACATTCAGTGGCTGCACCGGTAGAGGCTAGCACGGCCACCTTCTGGCCCTTGACGGAGATGCTATAAAATGCTGTCAGGTTGACATAGGCAGAAGAGTTCTGGGAGGAGACACAGTGGCGTTTTCGGCGTACATGGTGCTCGGAAGGCCAGCGGTGGCCCACTCGACCAGAAGAATGGGGTTCTCCCACCAATACCTTGTGCATGGGGGATGCTGACTACATGCATACAGTAGTATCCAGGAGTAGAGATTATTTCGTCTTCCAAGGAGCCACGGGAATGCACTCGCTGCTGGTAGAGCGGAGGGAGAATAGAAAAATGAAGTCGTTGCATGCCAAAAATGGAGATGAAAAATGCAACATTTATTCATCATAAAAACGACAAAATTGTTGACCTCTCACCTCGCGGTCAATCGAAGCGACAATGCCCCTTCCCTTGCGCAGACTCACATTTCCTGGTCTCCCTTCATTAGAGAGGGACAGGCTGTCACCAGGTGGATTGTATTTCCGGACAGCAGACGATGACGATGCAACCTCATGAAAAGCCGCTCATCACAGGGCGGCTGGACTTAGCCGGATATACGACCTGATGTTTGCCCAAGCTTCTGCAGTGTTCTGTTGCAAGCATACGTGTGTAGAATTGAAGAGCACCCTGAGCCACAACCGCAGACCCGGAGCACCTATCGGGGATGACAAGGCCTTGAGGGATCGGCAACTCGTCAAGCTTGCTTTCTTATTCATCGGTGTCTAACAGGCGGATGTAGGTTTCCCGCCTGGTCACCATCCCACTATCTGTGGAATATCGGTTCATTATCCAGGGATATACAGCCAGAGCACGTTGTTATCGACGACGTGCGCAAGAGGGAGCAGCGATAAGAAGAGTTGGACGGAGAAAGAGGCTACAAACACATCGCATTCAAGACCACCACCTTTATACCACCTGGTGACAAACTGGCGGCCATCCCTCTAGTGCAGGCACCTACCCACCCCACTTACCAGTACCCCCACTTACCAGTACAACAGCGTCGCGTCATTCCTCCCACATACAACTACGCCGGCGGAAGTGGGATCTCAGCCAACGGGCAATCGATGCCCATGCCCACCAGCCAGCCGCTGACCTCACACCGCCGATACCCACGGGGCCACAGACACCACGGTCTCGTCTTCAACCCATCCCCGTTGGAAGACGCGACGAATTAGGAAAGCTGAGGGGTTCTTAGCGCTGGGAAAGCACAACGGGAGCTTGGCGGCTCACCCAACGACACGGGGCCCGCTCCATAGCGCGACGACTGCGCAGTAGGGACATTGCCAAGCCCTCGGGTTCTGGTCTCGGAGAAACAGAAAAGTTGTCTTGGAAGTTGGCGCCTCATGGCCCCAATTCACATCTGAGACTTGCAAATAGTCGCCGGGCAGTCGCCGATGCCGATTGTGGAAGAGTGCACTCTCGCCGCCGCACGTACCCCATCTGCAGAGCTGCCCACTAGCTGCTGCGAGAATCCGTACTGGGCCACGTCGAGGTCGGGGGGTTTGTGCTCGGGTACTACTCCGGTAGTCGGCTGCACAATCGGGACACCAGCCGGCGCCCGTCCATACCTGGCTAGCTATCATGATCCTGGTGCGCTGCCCTTTGTCGCCGGTGGCCCAGACGGCCTTCTCCGGTCGTCCCGTGAGTTGGGTCACAGGCGTCGCGACGGTGTCAGCTGCAGTTCCGGCCCCTAGGAGGAAATAATCTGGGGCAGAAGGGTTGGCAGTTAGCGCCGGCGCGAGCGACAATCAGAGTCTTTACATTGGAAGGTTGCACCTATCGCTTTTCTCGAGGGTTGCGATTCGTGCCTTTCATTTTGCCTTTCATTTTGCGTGCATGCAACTTCCCTTTCTGTGGCGTGCAGGCTTCCTGGGGTATTGCTGCAGGCGATGCGTCCCCCGGCCGCGCGTTCCTCGACACCTCGGGCGGCTGCATATCTGTGTCTATTTGCGGTCGTCCAAACAACCGAGATGTGATACAAGTGGGTGGGTTGTGGTCCGCAGTTCGGTCCGCAGCGGGCCGAGGGTCCGACGCGATGTCTGTCGCCTAACTCGCGAATTCTGGCGCCAGAGCGAGCTCGAGCTCGTCTACCCATGCCAGATGTGGTGACACGTCTTCGCCTTGGTGTGCCTTGCCCTGGCCTCTGCCCTCTGCCTTTCCCCTGGCCCCTGTAGCGCTCATATGTACAACCCTGGTGCTCTGCAAAACACTGGACCCACTATTCCTATGCATGATGGACTGAGCCTGGCGGGTGCGGCCTGACCGGAGCAAGAGGCACATACAGGGTCCAGCGCACCGACCTGCCGTGGCCCAATCGCAGCCGCCGAGACGACCTACTACGGATGGCACAGGCAGGCAACCCGCGACCAGTTTCCGCCTCATGGATCAGACATGATGGTCGTCGTGGGTCGACGCGCGCGTATCATGGATCACATTCAAAAGACGAACACTGCAGTGCCAAGCCACAGGATAGCTGCGCACACGAGCGTGCCCTCCTCCAAGACAGCAGCGACAACGTGCCCAACCTAATCCTCTTCATTTGGCAACAAGGTTTGTAATCGGCCCGTTTCGTTTCCATGCACAGAGAGAGAGAGATCTGCGTGCCCCCAAAAATATCAACCGAATGTCGCAATCAGCGGGCGAGAGCGGCGGAGAGCAGACAGGGCCCGGCGAATAATAACTGCGGATGATATGGGCCGCAGAGACGGCCGCTGTGAGCGGACTGCGTCGGCGCTGTCGTCAAAGTGACAGGTCCTGGCGGGGCGTCTCTGCTCCGCTCGGAGGCTCCCTCGGTAGATTGGCGCCGAGAAAGTACGGGGTACTTGGAGGAGCAAAGGTCACATGGGAGGCGGGGTCAGGAACTAGTCCAACAGGTCGACAACGCTACCCCCTATCGTCCCTCGATCGTGGCGCATTTCTCAAATCGGGAGGTGCCAGAGCGCCCCAACAGGAGAGTTCAGTGAGCGCGTCTGCGCTCTGTGATACTTGCAACCTGTCAAACACCACGTCTGGCTATCTCGCCGGCTCAGTCGTCCGCCGATGTGAACGGAAACCCACTCGACGACGCTGCCGTCGCCTAGAAGGCGCCTACGAAAATCTGCCTTGCAAGACCCCTTCTGCTCGCTTCTTCGTCGGCTCGACGTCGATCAGGCCCATCAGCTTCTGCAAATATGTGATCCTAATAGATACATTCCCAATGCCCAGCTAGAAGAAAAGTAGGAAGCCTGGAGAGGGAGAGGAGTAGAGAAAACAACCGGATGAACGGTACCTGGATAATGTGGCAATGTGGCATGAGGGTGATCAAGAGTGTTGAATGGTAGTGGATGATAGTCATGGGACTGCCGCACGATCGACGAGGGCACAGGCCGACTTGACTGTTTATTAGCTAGGAATAAAATAGGTGGCCTCACTCGTGACTTCCTGGCGCGCAGAGAGTAGCAATACAACGTGGTTGCTGAGCGCCCGCATGAGGAACGGCTCTGGCTCGTGACCCCGCTCCTGGACCCAGGAGACGAGCACTTGAGTGCAGCGCAGAGCGTCGTCCTGATCGTCAGCTTGTTCCCTATTGTTTTACCCATTGACGTACCTTGTTAGCACCACTGTTGCTGCGCATGTACGGGGCGTTGTTTGTGCGCTTGATGGTGTAATACGACCAGCATACGAGCTGCTGTCAGGATAATATGTTTCACGGTAGCTTACAAATGCGCTGTAGATGGCGTAGGCACCGTTGAACGTTGGCTCGTGCTTGGAGGACTTCATCGCCTGTGCCAGGAATTGTGCCGAGAGCGAGACCCCCGCGGGGCCGTTCTCAGACATGGCCCACATCCGCATGACTCTGCGCGACTCCTCCCAGTCGGACGGGCGAACGGGTTGCAAAATTCCAATTTCCGGGATGCCAGCAAACACCTGGAGGTGAATACTGGAGGTCAGTTGCGGCGAGAAATATACACCGTCGACTGACGTGCTCATGTGAAGCTCTAGAGCGGCTAGGTAGGCAATGTCACGGACACATCGCTGGAGGCACTCCTGCTTACGTGTCTGGGCTGGCGAAGGTACACCGAGCGCAGAGGCAGAAAATGAGTGGAAGAGGACTGTTGGTGAGCTTAGCCACCACCTATGCTCCTTACATTTGCTGATCGCGGTAGGTCCAGAATTCAACACCTCTGGCGCGATAAGATCGCGCTTGTTCACATCCCAGCCTAGGGCGCACAGCCCATAGACGAGCACGAGCTGGGCAAACTCTGTGTCCGGAGCATAGGTGATGCCAGCTGCGCCCTGATGGATGGCCTTTTTGAGGGCTGCCGCCAGTGTCTCTCCGGGGGTGAACGTGCGCAACCACAACTGGGCTGTTGGCGCATCCCAGCATGACTCGGGACACGGCAAGTCAACCGGCAACCGGAAGGGAGAGGTTGCCCGGCTGGGGAGCTGGTTGAAGAACGATGCGTACTCGATCTGCTGGGTTAGAAGAAACTACTTGCTACACTCAGAACAACAGACACTCACGTCCCGCATCAAAATCAGCCACGCAACACTGTAATGTCAGCCTCACCCGCCAAAGGACAATAAGTGGATACGAACCGGCGTGTTGATTCATCCAGGATCCAATAGTGCCACTTGGCGTGGAGCTCATCGGAGCGCGCCGGAAACCGTGTGTACCGTGTCCTGTCCATGTAGAGATTCTGACGTCGTGCAAGCTGAATGGTGAGACCATGGCGGTGACATTTTACACTCACGGTAAGCGCAGCACTGATCAGTGCATGGGCGTGGTCCTGCGCCTCGGACCCCAGGGCGTGTCCAACGAAGCTGAGGATCGTATAGCATTGGAGGCTGTGGAGGCGGTCACGAGCGTCCGAACCAACAGGCTAGTGCGTTAGTTGTACAAATACGGAAGAAGACACGACAAAGCTGGTCATACTCACCCTGAAAGCTAGCCCACGCGCATAGGGGAAGCACGAGTCTGCCCACGCCCAGTCATCGTCCACACCCGACACTGTGGCGCCCAGCAGTACAATGGCTAGGAGTAGCACTGGCGGTGTTTCAAGAGTGGAGAATGTGGGTCGGTGGATGATCGGAAACTGTACATCAATGTGCGTCCAGTAGGCCCCAAGACAGCGCGCAAATCGCTTGGGGTCGAGGGAAGCGGCGTGATCGCGTCCTCCATTTTCCTTGGCTGTCAGTAACCAGATTCAAGGTCGGTAAAGATGGACAGCGTGCTCACAGAAAACCAATCCCGGAGGCGCATGCTCGCCTCAGCCTCCTGCGTGGAGGGTACTTCGCTGTCCTTTGGCCAGGCCAACCGCGATGGAGGCTGCTGAGGAGTGACGGGCGGTGCCATCACGGCGGAGAACGACGCTTGGTCGCTTAGGATTTGGTCAAGCCAGTTCTCGATACCCAGCTGTGGGAAGATCGAGTTTGTAGCGTCGATGGGGTTGGTTTGGAATCCAGCCTCAGTCACCGGCCATGGATGTATCAACTGAGCCTGCGCGTGAGATTGCTGCTGGGCTGCTGCCGGGGGAAACGAGAGGTAGAGGGGCGAGGGAAAGTCTGGATCGCTCATGCCTTGCTGCTCGTGCTGAGGATGGTGTTGGAGGTAGTTCTGGTTGTGCGAATAGTGCGCGTGAGGGTCATGGCCGTGGTTCTGTTGGCCAGCCATCTGAGCGTGCCCCAAGGACGAGAGTTGCCCTGCTCGAGTGAGGTGCTCCGAGTCGGTCGACGGCGATGGCCCGTCTTCCATCTTGATGAGCCGTGCCAGTCCACCAGCGCTATTGAGTGACTGTGCCTGGGATGTCGGTGTCGTGCCGCTCACGCTGCTGCCTTGTGGAGGTGAGGTGGAGCTGGTGTCAAGTTTGCGAACAGGTTTAATCCGTGGCCGCGACGACTGGGGGTTGAGGTGGAGCGCTTCATGGCGCTTCCAGACCTCGCGTCGAATGAATGCCTGCCCACAATGTGTGCATGTGAATGCTCGGTCGTCGCGGTGGTTGCGGACATGCCTTCGCATATGGCCTATGGGGGTCAGTCATGGTCTCCCAAATCACATGCGCAGGTCGCTGCACCATGGGCCGGCGGCATGGTCTTGAGTGGAGTGCAGACGAGCGAGAGGGCGCACAGCGTGCAGACAGCGACACTTACTGGATGATGAGAAGACTTTGTCGCAGCCGTCTTCGGGGCAAGCGTATCGGCGCGCAGCGGAAGAAGCTGCTACATCCATGGTGGAGAGGGGGGTAGATGCGGTTGTCACTTTGATGGTAGCAGGAGGTGGTGGGGTTTGGAGGGTGGACGTTGTTTGTCCTTTGGCGTCTGTGTCAAAGTAGATGCCGAGTGTTCGGCTGCCAATGTCGAGTACCACAGCACAGAGGCGATGTTGCTACAAGGGTCGAATGATAGATTGTAGTGGGAGAGGTAGTGTGGTCGACCTTAGAGAGAGAAATCTTCGGCTTCGGATAGAGGCCAGAGATAGATAGATAGATAGAACGAGTGAGATACACAACCCGTGCACGTAGAATTACCATTTCCTGTATCATGAATCCGGCCCAGTGCTCGGATCAGTGTACCTCGGCTCGATGTGATGAAAGCTGAGCATGTGGACCGCGGAGACGCAGGATAGGATATGGCTGACGGGGCATGGAGTGGGTGACCTCCGAGGTGCCGTTTCCCCGCCTCCGCTGCCCATCCTAATAGTGGGTTCAGCCGCGGCCGATTCCTGGACTTTGCCCCCTGATAAGACTGCTCTCCAAAAAAAACATTCCGCCGTCCTTATTCGCACCTTGAGCCGCTGTTTGAACCCACTCTCACATGTACCCATCGGCCCTTGTAGGCGTACCTGACTTTGACCTGAGGCTGCGGACCACGGCGGACCTGCCCGTGGGCCTTGTGCGCACCTGGCGGCCGGCCTGTAGCGCTGCAGCCGCTGTCTCGCGGGAAATCCGGCATCAAACGGCTATAGGCCAGCGGGTCTCTGCGGCTCAGGAGGGGGGGGTCAGAAAAGAGAGTCAGAGGAACAAATCCATCAAGCAAATCACGAGGTCAAGCCGCCCTTCAAACCCCCTTACAGTACCTCGATCAGTGGCTGAGGAGGGGGCTGGCTCGCACAATCTCTTTGTCCCCCCCCGCTCGCGACCGCCCACCACCATCCATCCCCAGCAAGTCCGATGAGGTCGGCCCTCAACTGTCAGACCCATCTCGCCCATCATCAGGTTAGCCAGACGGATAGGTGTCGTCCAACTGTCCAGCTACAATCATGCACAGCTGTCCAGTCCACGTGGTCATCGACACCAAGCTGTTGAGTCCCAGCTCCCAGGGTGGTCGTCATGATCCGCAGACAGCCCTGGCTATTCGTGTATGTGTTTGGTGGGCGCCTGGTGTGCTGTTGGCTGCTTGTTGTTGACCGTTGGCCGCAGCGGGCAACTGCACAATAACGAGCCAGTGACGTTTTGTTCGGAAGGAGCATTGGGCCAAGTCAGCGGGCAATGCCTTAGATTCAGCAGTAAGCTCCACTGTTCCGACGCACACAAGGGCATGCCTCGGAATGTAGAAAAGGAATGCTTGCCTCTCGTCCTCTCCCCGACTTCCCACGTCTCTCGTCCACATCTTCAAGATCAGCACTGGAAAGAATGGAGCCTCCTGTTTCGTCCATCCGCGGTGTTCTGGCGACCGAGCCCGTCGTCGTCGTCGGTGCTGGAGGTAAGTTGATTGCCCCGAGGTCACCACCACCTTTGGTACTGACCAGCAACCAGTTATCGGCCTCACCACCGCCCTCATCCTCGCCCGTCGCGGTTTCGCCGTTGAGGTCGTTGCGCGCAACCTCCCCACCGACTACCTCAGCCAGGACTGGTCCTCTCCCTGGGCTGTGAGTGAGAAAGATACGCGTGACCACCGCAACCTCGATGCCAGGTGGTCCACGCATTATCATGCAGGAGAACATTATTGACAGCAACAGGGCGCCAACTGGTGCCCCTTCTCTGCCGACAAGGACATTTGCCGTTGGGAGACTGAGGGTCTGTGAGTCACATCGAACGCTTGGAACCGTGCATCCTGGCTTGCGGATCCTGGTCACAGACCTGTGCCGAGCCGACAACTGACACACAGCGCACGGCTCAAGGAGCTCATCCCCACCGGACTGGCCATGCCCCTGCCCATCCTGCGCTACGCTGCGACTGAGGCTGGCCTCCACGGTCACTGGTACAAGGACATTGTCGAGAATGTGCGTATTGTCTGCCGTTGGGAATCGGGAGTGCTTGGTGCTTGGGCCTGTTCCTCGCTGAACCTGGCTCGTGCTCTGTAGCGGCGGTCCTTGGCCGCTGGGCCACTCGAGACCTTGAGAGAGACACCAACTGACATGCCCAGTACCGTCACCTCCCTGCATCCCAGTGCCCTCCAAACTCGGTTGGCGTCGGATTCACCTCGGTATCCGTCAACTCGCCCGTTTACCTCCGTTGGCTCGAGCAGCAGTGCCTCGGCCTCGGCGTCACGTTCCGCCGCGCCGAGATCAAGGCGATCTCCGACGCCATCCGCCCCAGCACCAAGGCTGTTGTGAACGCGACCGGCCTCGGCTCGCTCACTCTTGAGGATGTCAAGGACACCAAGGTCGAGCCGATCCGTGGCCAGATTGTGCTGGTCCGTGCCCCTACTCCCATCACCCGCTGTGTGATGGACTCGTCCCCGCACAAGGAGTCTACGCGCTCAACTTATGTTATCCCGCGCCCCAACTCTGGTGGTCAGACCATCTGCGGCGGCTGCTACGAGGTGAGTCGACACGTTGCCCCCGCAGAGTCAGCAGAATCGGCACTCACAGCAACAGGTTGGCTCGTTGGAGAGGGAGCCGAATCCGGCCATGACCCGCGACATCCTCGAGAAGTGCCTTGCCCGCGTCCCGGAGCTCAGCAAGGACGGCACTGTCGAGGGCATCGAGGTCATCCGCGAGTGTGTCGGCTTCCGCCCCAGCCGAGCTGGCGGACCCCGTCTCGAGCGCGAGGACCGCGTCGTCAAGGGCAAGAATGTTGCGTACGTTCACGCCTATGGTATCGGACCCGCTGGCTACCAGGCTTCGTGGGGCATGGCCAAGGAGGCGGCCGAACTCGTTGGACAGGCCGTCCTCGACAGCGCCGCTCGCGCCAAGCTCTAGAGATCAGTTGTGTTATCATGTTGAATGTAATTTGAATCATGGCCGACGTGCTGCTGCAGCGTACGTGGAGCGTGCAGATCCTGCCGCGTGCGTGTTGTGTGCGTGTGTTGATCGTGATGATCCCTGTGGCAGCAGCGGCAGTGGTGGACATGTGAACCAGGGCCTCCATCTTGTTCATCTCGCGCTCATGCTGATATCTAGTACCCAAGCCACCCGCTCGGACAACGTTCTATGCTATGGACGAAGACGAGATAAAATCTGTCTCCACTCCTTCCACCTCTTCTTCACTGCCGACTACAGGTCGTGGCAATCTACAGGTCGTGGGCGGGATCGTGGCGATTCCATTGGCGGATCTCGGCCGCCGTGAATCTCGCAGGGTGCAGGCTGGAAATGTCGGCAGAGAGAGCTGGCTCCTTCCCCAGGAGAGACGCGACGAGAAGCTCGGCCATCACCTGGCCCGAACCTGGTGCCATAGTGATGCCCCAGGGACCATGTCCGGCGCAAACAAACACTGATTCTGCAATCTGGCCAACGACAGGGATCCGGTCGGGGGTGATTGGGCGAAACGCAATCTGCCTGTCAGCCGTGCAGAAGGACGCGTCACTCACGTCCTCGCGCATGATTCGTGCACCGTTTTCGACATCCAGTGCTGGGGAGATAAACTTGACGGTGCGTTTAAGGCGCTCGCTCAGCAGCCGGTCCACCTGCACTGCGACGTCGCGTGGGTTGGGCGGAAGCCCATACTTGCGGTCTGGAAAGTTTATCGTCGCAGCCTGTAGATTGTTCTCCCCTGCAATATAGACGTTGCCATCCGCACGTCTCCAGGCAAGTCAGCAGCTGCATCTCACGATAATCTAGTTCAGATCCCGGGGGCACTGAGGAAACCATCAGTGGACCGACACTCACGGTAAAACCTCCAAAACGGGCGCCAGGCCGTGCCGTCGTTCATGATCAGTAAGACGCGTCGCCCACCGCGTTGCGTCCAACGCCGCGAGGTTCTCGCTGGCCTCTTCCAGCGTTTCGCCAATGCCCACAAAGAGCGCCTGGGAGGGGATCTGGCGCAACCCGCCTGGAATATAACCTGGCTGGACTTGAAGAAAATGTCCTGGGACACCAGCGACCGCGACCTCGGGAAAGCCGAGGGCACGGCAGACATCACTACACCAGGGCCCTGCAGTGATAGCGAGCACGTCATACGCAACGTCCTCGCCTGTGGACAGGTGTAGAACTTTCCCAGTACGCCCAGTAGGGGTTGCGATCACCGTACGCAGTCCGTTCTGTGCGCAATGCTGATAGATCCTTGAACAGAACAGGTGGGGCAGTCTGTGAGGTAGTCAGGACTGCTACTCTGGCGGAAGCGCAAATACCGATGGCGTTTTAAATGCACTCACATGAGACTTGATCGAGCCCCCGGTCCCATCTCCACGATCTCACCGTTGTGCCATGTCGTGCCAGGGCCTCCCCCGGGGCCAGACCCATGACTGGTCTCGGCATCGAGAGTTTCGGCGTCTTCTGTACCGACGAAGAGCGACCTGGTCTCCACATCCTGGTATCCAAAACTCTCCTTGCCGTTGAATCTTTCGACCAGCTTGGCCCAATTGGCCGCCGACAGACCAGCGAGCGAGGCTACGGCTGGGCGGTGCCACGTTGAGTTGAAGGTGATGAAGCCACCCGCCCGTCCAGATGCACCAGATGCGATAGATACCGCCTCAATCAGGGTGACGCGAGCATCTGGAGGCCGATCTGGAGACTCGAGCGCGCAGAGAGCAGTGTTAAGCCCAATAATGCCCGCACCAATGATCACAATCTCGGTGGGCATCCTAACCTGTGCAATGTCAGCATTTGGGCAGAGAAAGCTGGTCGGGTGACGGCCACTCACGGTCGCACAGACTTGGGGCAGCGCTCACAGCATGAGTGTGGTGGTGGGGGGTGACGAATTGAGTGAAGTTGTAGCAATGAGAGGTCGCAGTGAAGCGTTGGTATGTGAGAGTGAGCTGACTGGGTGGCGGGGTGGGTGGGAAGATGTGCGATGTCACGAGTGTGAAGTGTATGTGTCGAGTGGTGACGGTTCCGCGTCGACCTATCGGCCATTTATTGCCTCGGTTCTCGGAAAAGTGGGCGATCCTCCACCGTGGCAGACTCACGTCAAAATACGGCTGGTGCGGGGAAAGGGACCCCCTGGCCCACCTCCATATGTGGAGATCACCGCAGTCTGCGACTCCCGTCCCTCTGCTCCCCGGCCGCCGGCGAAGGTAACGACGTACATACTGCCGGGACAGCAGGTCTCAGGCTCAGTTCCGCAACGGAAGCGACTGTGTGTACAACATGCTGACGAGTACATTGCATATGTCAGTGCTCGGCACTTGGGGGTCAATTGCTAGGCCAAATCAGGCCTCCAATCGTCCACTACTCGCGTTCTGCCTGAGGGCAGTATCGGCTGTAGATCGGCCACTGCACCCAACCACCATGTGCGACAACGACCCCACACACCTCTGCGGCAGCAACGACAGCGGCAGCGGCACCCACGCCTAGCGGCGTGCAGTTGGCTAGCCTATGACACATCAGTTGGGCCCAAAGACTATCAACAAGTCGTCAACAATGTGTCGCCACGACGGCGCGACCAGCATACAGCTCGAGTGGCTCGCGGGCAACCCATTCACGAGAAGGCCGGGGGCGGAGCCGCCACACCAATTACCGATCGTTGACCGCGGGGTTTCGATTGAGCACGAGTTGGTTGGTCTCCTCACGAGCCTCACAACTCGCGGCAGTGTTAAAAATTCCCTTCCGGATGCATCCGCTATCATGCTTCCTAGCGTGGACATTGCTTGAAACCCTTTGACCGAAAAGCAGCTCCGCAGATATTGGGCTCAGCTGGCGTCGCCGAGCCGAGTCTTTGAGCCCATGGATGACAATGTGGATGGCTCACGTGGCAGTTTGTCGACACCTCGAGCACCGCTTCCCTTCACCACACCACATGTTACAAGTTGTTGATACCGGGAGAGTAAGCAGTGGGGTCCACAGATTGCTGGGGGAAGACGGGCTTAGCTGTCACTGTAGCAAGTGAACTTGGCGCTCGCCGAGGGTGCCGAGGCCGTCCTTTCAGCTACGACCGAGAATCTGACCGAGAGACCCCAGCCAGCGTGACCTTCCGCGCACAGCCTCGAGACTCGGAATTACTCGTCACCGAGGATACATCCACTATCAGGGTCTACACGGTGTGTCTGAATACAGCTAGGTCCATAATCTTGTGGAGGAGTGGAAGACTTGTGGGGAAAGAGAGGGCAAGTCTGATGCGCGCACCCTCCGGCGGCCTTCTTGATGAAGCGTCTGGAGTGTCAGCTGGCGCACTGGTATAAGAGAAAGGAACCTACTACAAAGCCGTGTATGTTGCAAGAGTAGTGATGAGAATGGCAATGGATCCCAGTGTGAGCTGCTTGCTGGCTCGCCGACCAGCGGCGCCCTTCTTGTGACTCCAGCACTGAACGGTTGCGTTCTGGAAGCCCTTGTGATGTTTGGCCGTGCGATTGCGGTTGTTTGGTGACGTCGAGTTTGAAAAAGTGCCATTTGTGGTCGCAGCTGCGAGAATGGTGGTGTTGGCATGGTGGTTGGTCATCTGTTGGGCGTTCCAGGACTCGACGCACGTAGTGAAGAGCTGAATGTTGGTCCGCAAACACTTGTTAGGGGCGATCCAGAGCGCTCCAGCGCGCGCACAGCAGGATCGGGTGGCGGTTGTGGAGGACGCGGTGCAGTTGGCGATCTTGTTGACGGCGCCCATGATGAGGAGAAGCTGAAGAGGTCGGGGAGGCAGACTGTCTCCTCTCCTTGCTTGGGAGTAGGTATTAATATGTCGCGCTCGCTGGGCCTGGTCTCACATGTCATTCGGATCCCGCCACGCTAAGACGCGACCGAGCCAGATGCGCGAGGGTTAGCGTTCACGCTACTCGGGATGCTGTGTACGATAAGTAACGAGTCCTCCCTAGCCTCTGGTCTAGATCAGTGGACGCATTCAGCACATGTACATGACTGCGCCGAGACCCAACAGGCACACCTGAACGCGGATGGGCGAGAAATTGCGCAAGCAACGACTTTGGGCACAGCCTCCTTCAAACTATCAGATATGGCACACGTGCTAAGCTGATGCTACTGCCAAACCCCTCCCGCTTTTGCTTTGCAACGTCGCATGCTCTAGAGCTACAATATCGAATTCTAAACGTCTACCGTATCCATAATTTCTTGTGGGGTGTTTGGCCGTAGGAGGGTGTACCAGTCTTAGTGCTCGCACAAGTTAAAACCCCCGCCCTGGTGGAATGTGTTGTCCGCAGTGTTCTCCACGAGAGACCGCTCCGCCATCAGATCGAGCCGAAGCTTTTCGGCGGTGAAGACGTCAAAGGGGCAGTCGGAATCGGCGACCACCTTCCTGCCCCGCTCTGCTGACCGTTGGCCCCCAAAACCCAGGGGATCCCAGTGCTGTTGTTGTGGGGGCACATGGGTAGTGGAGATGATCGGGGTTTGAGGGTCGACCAGGAAGAGTGCAAGGATCTTGCGATGGCCCTTCTTCATCTTATCGATCAGGTGGAAAGGCTGCACCTGGTGCTGCAGGACGTTGGGAAACACCAGCAAGCGGTCCTGGAGAGTCCTCACGCGGCCAAGGTCGAGGACGGTATGGCCTTCGTGGGAGTGGGGAGTGCCGAACAATTGGCGAAATCCGTCGTGTTCGTCTTGGCGGTTGTACCACCTTTCGTGCATTCTCTCGGCATTGGCCCTTGTGCGAAATGAGAGGAAACTGTCGGACACGTTGTCGCTGTCGTAGTAGTACAGTGCGGTGGCGCAGATACGCTCGTTGAGCTGACCTTCTATGTGCCATGACCCTCCAGGATAGACTGGCTTATCGGGAGTGAGATGGATAGTTGCGAGCTTGACAATAACTTGAATGGTCGAGGCGTCGGTGTGGGGCGAAAACCATGGACCGTACGTCTTGAAATCGTCATGCCCAAGGAAACTGTAGGCGCTGGGTTCAGGCTGCACAATCGGGTGCGTGTTGAGGAACCATTCCCTATCCCTCCGCCTATCCCGCCTCTGACTGTCTAGGTCATCAGAGTCTTGAGGGCGATTCGTCGGTTGACAGTCGTTCTTGCAGACTTGTGGTGTCTGGCACGTCCGCTGAGGTTCTTGGAACACGTCCATCCGCTTATTGTTCACGCTCGGGTCCCTCTTCGCCCACCTCATAGTGCGGTCATACGCTGCCGACCACAATGGGAGCGAGGCGTCGATGATCTTCTCGACAATGGCGTACAAGTCCTTGTGCTCGGTGGGATGCAAATTGTTTATGTAACCGAGAAGTTCGGCCGGGCCGCCGACATAGACGTCCGTAGGTAGCCACTGGAAGTTGACTGAATAGTTGCCACACCCGTCGTCGACTGGCCGCGGGAGGGTTTGCCCACTGGCAAACGAGGCCAGGCAGTCGTCCACGGTGAGGTCGCGGTCGGTGACGACTCGTGTCCGCCCATACACCAGGGGCCAGAGCGAAGGGTGGACGAGATCGAGGACCTACCATCTGTCAGACAGAGCTTCGAAATGCGTGCATGGGAGGGGACTTGGACCTACCTGTCCGTTGCTTCCAGGATGCCAGTCCTTCTCAGCGTCCGGGACCATCTCCAGCGACTGGACAGCAGCACGCAGTGCGTCACGGACCTCGGACGAGACAGCACAGTCACTCTTGAAGACGGCGATCGCGACTTCGAGAACGGAAACAATCCCTGACCTTTGATAGACAATAGCCTTGTCGCGCAGTTCGTTCATGCAATAGTCGAACATTGCATCGGAAAACCCTTCCCGTAGGTCGTTGGAAGCAGTATTGTCGTCAAGGCTGGACTCGGCCAGTTTCTTTGCAGCTCCCTTTACCTCGTCCCTCCACCTTGCCTCGAGGTCCTTGTTAAACACCTTGTCCCACCATTTCGGCTTGTCGGTGATCGAATTGATCAATGAGAGCATGGAACGTTCGCGTACAGTGAGCGTGTTGGTTCTCCAGGACGCGTGCAGGGCGGACGGAAAGATCTTGTCCCGCCAATGATCGCTGTCGTAGTAGTCGAGTGGGAGTCCGCACCCCGGCCGGCCGATGTCCATTGACATGATGGTCGCTCGAGAAGCAAAGTGACTGAGCCGTCCACTTAGGTAGTGACGATGAATCGCAGGTATGGACGGACACAACATTGTTTGTGAGACCTCCACCCGAACCCTACACACGTTGTGTTGAAACGCCGCTTGTTTCCCTACATCCAAAACTTGTTGACTCAATTGCCTGCCTCCCTGCGCAAGTTGGGTAGTAACCGATGTTCGATATTGTCCGACTGTACAGAAACTGCGTGCTTAGAACGCCGGCCACGTGCGCGGCAGATGCGAAGTACGCGCCCAGTACGGAGTATGGAGCACAGAGTCGGCGCACAGCGCGCAATTCTGTACTGCATGCAGAAGAGCCATAAAGATAACAACGCGGGTTCATAAGCTAATACAAATACAGTGGACGTCATATAGAAGAAGGCAAATACACTTCAACCCCTCCGACTCTGCAGCTCCACATCATATCGCATTAGACGGAGACGGCGGTCCTGACGGACGAAGTCGATGTGAAGCTGAGCGGACGGGGCTTGGGCGCGGGGACATCGATACCCGCAAGGCGGGGGTACTCTGTTGCGTTGACAAGTTCCGCCCAGAACGTTTCCGCTGCGGTCTTGGTAGGCTTGCCGCCCCAGCGGAGGATGCAGGCGACGAGGTTGGAGCAAGCTTCAAAGTCGACAGCCTCGACGGGGACGGGGATACCACCGTACTGGCCCTGGGAGGCGATTACAGTGGGGAATTCAGTGATCTTGGAGAAGAGGAGAAGCTCGAGGGGAATGGCAATCGCAGGGTGGATGTCGTTGTGACCATTACGAGGTGCCTGCTCTTCAAATGTCAGCGCGATTCCCAGGCGGCAAATGCCACCAACGTGGCAGTCGACCAGATGGTTCCAACGATCAACGCCCGTGGATCCTGCCAACTTACCGATGCTAGCCCGGTGAAGCTTGACGCCAAACTCGATAAGGTGGTTTGCAGTCTCCTTGCTCATGTGAAACTCAAACTGCGTGCGGATCGCGGCCACGCACTCGACAAAGTCGCTCGGGTCGAGGGGGAGGGGGACGCCGCCGAAGCGTGCGCTCAGCCACGCGACGCGGGGAGCGATGCCGGGGCGGGGAGCGGCCAGCTCATTGGGAATGGCGATCATGCTGCCGAGGGGTTCATCGAGGAGGGCGACGGGCTCGAGGGGAGGCGAGGCATAGGGGTGCTCCTCCTGGACGTCTTGGGACTTTCTGGAGGACTTGTGGAGCTTGCCGAACATCATGAGGGGTAAAGGTTGTCGTGTCTGAATAGGTAGGGGAGTGATAGCGTAGGACAATGAGAGTAGTAGCAGTAGTAGTAGGAGTAGTCTTCAAATAGTGGAGCGGAAGAGGACGTCGTTTACATCGTCTTCTTAAATGCGCAGGTTCATGGCAGATTTGACGCCATGTCAACAAGACGGCCGACAAGCGGCTGAGTCAACACCCGGTTCCGCTCTGGGCACCTGACCATTCTGCTTACTCCGCACAAGTCTATATTGCGCGGAATGGTCACTGTCAAGATCGGGTCGGCGGTGATAACGTGTAGACCCGGCGGCACGGCCGGCTAACATCAAGTCGAAGAATGCATCTGATGGTTGGTTTCGTGGCGGGCGCCGACCCGCGGCCGCCGCAGTTTATTTCCAGACATGTGGGATTGGGTACCTGAGCCCCTGAACGCCTGAGTGCGCGAGCGCGCTCTGCTCCCCACCTGGTGTCCGGCCGTCTCCATCGATCCGTCCATGCGTGCAATCCGAAAGTCCCCTGCAGCGATGCTCGATGTCTTCAATGCTATCAGAGAACACCTGCGTGGTTGTCCAAAGAGGTCCACGTCGATGCTCCAAACTGCAGTCGTGATCTTTGTCATCGAAAATATCGTTGCTTGGTCACGTTGATCGACTGCCAGCTGAGCAAGCACGGAAATGTAAACTCCAACAAGAAGAAATCTCGTTCCTGGACTATTGGAGTCACTGAACCAAGCCATCGTGCATTAGGAACGTGTGCTTCACATGTGGACGACTTCACCAACATTGGAGTGATAACAGAGCTAGCAAAGTGGTGATATGTGGAGTTGGTGGAGACTGCCGCACGGCATGCCGTCTCCCTGGGGGGCAGATCCCCAGGGGCGGCGTATCTGTTTCTATGGCCGTCCCCGCTGGGTGTTGTTGATGGTCTGCACGGTCTCAAAGCGCGGTGGCGCGGTGGCCGATGGCCTGGCCACCCATGTGGCCGGCTCCTGTCCAGTCGAGGCTGCCGCGTCCCGGCATGCCGTTGGTCGCCGATCACGTTGGCGCCGCGAGTAGTCAGCGGCACCGCCGGTCTGGGTTGCAGTGTTCATGCGGTGGGTGGTATGCGGGGTGGTGCGGGGGTGGGGATGGTGGGGCCTGAGAGGGCCACATGGTCCTGGATGTATTCCGCGATTCCGGCCAGGTCCGACAACCATGGGCTCTGTCACTAACTTCCTGCCACCTGCCTGCTGCGGGTCGCATTTTGCTGGTCCCGCACCGTGATCACGGCCGTAGTTGCGGACCAGACCGGAACGTAGCATCTGACCGACCGTAGGCCCAAGAATAGAACTTCTGCGGTCGTGATAACCAGCCCGGTGCGAACGTCCGTTCGCCGGCCGAGCTGCTCTCTCCTTGGGTTCAAGGCATGATCACATACGATATTGCAGGATGTGCTAGACTGAACACTCCATTATTGTGGGACTAGAGACGTTATCAGGGGACAAGGACATTCTTGTGAGGATTGGATGTTAACTACAGACAGGCTACCTGACGAGACAATGTACAACATACAACAAACATCGAACCTCCGAGCTCGTGCTGTACAGTTCAGCCAGGGCTATCAATGCCCGTGTGTTCAATCAGCTTGCGCGTCAAATACCCCCAATCTTCACCGTGTTCCTCGTAGAACTGTTGGCGAGGCTTTAGCATCCTGGGACAATCAGTCCTGGTCTCGTGTGCATCGGTGATCGAGGTCGTGACCTCACAACCTCTCACACAGTCAGCTTACTTGTTCTTCTTTTCAGCACCAGAAACCGACTTCTCGTCGACCAATGTGGTAACGCTGGAGGCTGAGCTGTGGACCACCTGTTTGGGGGGCTGCGAGTATTGACCTCGCTATCAGTCTGTGCCCGTTCTGCTACAGGTTACTCACAAGTTGCGAGGTAAAGAGCCTTCTGAAAGTCTGTGGCTGCCTTCCTCCCCTGCCTCCTCCTCTTCCTGTAGGGAGCGTAGGCGCTGCTATCGTTATCCCAGAACCTGAGCAGCTCCGTGGCAAACTGGAGGCCCATCGTGAAGTCTTCGGTGGAGAGGGGGAGGGGAAGGCCGCCATAGGCAAAGTGGGCACTGCGAATATACATACAGACCTCCGACTTTCTGTTGCTGACGAGCAGAAGCGGAGGGATAGGGACGACGGGCCTCACTAGGCCGGTCAGTTCAGCTGCCGACGGATGAGCGACTTACTGCGGTTGTATTTAGCCCTCCAGATATCGTTTTTGAACTTCAATACGGCATCCTTGACAGTGGCGTTGGCAACGTCGGGGTATGGGGTCCTCTCCTGCTTCTTGCGCGAGTCCTTGGTGGCATAGATTTCGCCACACAGGTCGAGACACTCCAGGAACACTACCTCCGAGGGAGGGCAGGGTACGCCTCCATGTTGGGCCTGCAGGTCCAGGAGGTTGGGGTAGTTGAAGATCAGAGGGTGGCGAATCGCCTCCTTGGGGAATGGGATAACTCCATCGCAGCGAGTGATGGAGGAGGATTTACCAGTCAAGCGGTCGAGAAGCATGGGCGGCAAAGTAGCGAGTTACTGTATGTGCTGTAAATGTGTGATGGGGGATGCCGAGTCGAGGAAGAGCACTCACCGCCATTTTAAGCTCGAGTCGCCACTCGCCACCTGCAACGGCGGCACATTCTGCATCCGAACGTTGAGCCTTTACAGATCAGCTGGCATGAGTACCAAGTCGTTATCTCCGTAGAAACGTGGGGAGACAAAACACTGTCACGGACCAATCAGCCAACGAGCAAGCCCCATGATCACTGCACCATCGAGCCGCGCAGATCGCTTCCGCTGTGGTGGAGCTCAGTGCCGCGGCGGATCCGACGGAGGTGGCGACCGAAGCAATGTATATCCGGGCGTGTAGCTCAGTTGGTAGAGCGTGTCATTAGCACCTACATCTTGACAAGGTCTTTGGTTCGATTCCTAACTCGTCCAGTTCGCAGCTGTCTAGCAACAGCGGCGGCTCCTTTTTGATTCTCGCTGCGCGATGCCACACACATCTTCAGCCTTATTGGTTGGAGGACGGTGCTGGTAAGTCCTCAGCCTTGCCCGCATTGCGATTCAACTCTGAGTGGTCTCGTGACCCCAGTGTTGGAAGATAAGAGATGCAACGTACGCCACCCAGGCGTTTCAGGCCGAGTCTTGATGGGTTTGGAGCTGTCGCGCCGAGTACGATCAAGGTCCGAGGATGGGCCTTCCGATGGTCGGACCTTGAAGATGCATCCTCGGCCAGCGGATCTAACTTTGCAACCAACCCATCTCCAGCGCCGCTTCAGTCGGTTCGGTCGCTCTCATGAGTCGACACGAGCGTCCATTGATCCTGTGGCAAGGATGATGTCAGAGCCCTTGCTTCACCCATAACGTTTCGCTCTCTCCGGTGATCCGCAGAGTGGCCGTTTCTGACTCATGGCCTCTCTTATCGCTGTCGGTGATGCGCGAAGCATTGGCACGCACGTGCATGACCGCCACGGCGTGTGGGTGGCAATCATTGCTGGGTCGAGTTAGTTGTCAGGATGCCCCTCAGTGGCTCAGTGGCGTCAGCGCCTATGAGATCCAAACTAATACACCAGGACGATCTATACAACATCTATTACGCGACGTCCGCGCGGAGCATCTCACCCAGCTTCTTGGCATGGCGGCGGACCTCCCAGCGCTCGCCCATTACCGTGAGGCGGAGCCCGACGCCAGCAAGGTCTTTGGCGTTGTCGAGGCTCTCAATGCGGGTGAGGGTGAACCTGCCAAACGCCCAGTTGAGCACGTAGGTCTCGTAGCCGAGTGCGTTGTCGGCCAGGAAGCGCACGATTCCCTTTACACGGTACACCTCACGGGACGCCGCGACCTTCGCGAGCGCCGCCTCGAGCTCTTCGCGCCGGATCGGCTCGACGACATCCGAGACGACTTCGGGCCGCGCGCTGTCACAGGATCCACACGACTCGCCCTCCGCGTGCGCGTGCTTCTTGTCCGACCCAGGCTTGGCGCCGCCGCGCCACACGCTCTTGGTCTCCACCTCGTCCGTGTGCGCCCCCTCGACACCGATGGCCGCCCAGCTGGCAGCCTCCTCCGAGCCCTTCAGGAACAACTTCGAGTCGAGACCAAATACGAGCTCCGGCGATAGCGGGTGCTTGGGGCCGACCTTTACGCTCGGTGTGTTGTCGTTCAGTTCGCCGAGGTGGTCCATCAGGATGTCAAGCTCGCGCTCCGTGCACAGCTCGTGCTTCGACAGCAGGAGGAGGTCCGTGTACTGCGCGGAGAGCTACGTGTCAGTTGGAAGCACCTAACGAGAATAATTGCACGCTGCGCTGGTGCAGATGGCAGGAGGAAGTCATTGAGCTGCGTGCGCACCTTAGCTGTAGGAGATGTGTCCTCGTATCCGCGGAAGTTGACACAGTCGATGACCGTCACGACACCATCCAGCTTGAAGCCCTTTGGCTCGAGCTCACGGATCTGGAGTGCCAGGGTAGCCGGGAACGCGGAGCCACTGCACTCGTTAGCAAATCACGCCTGTGGCAACTCGCAGCCCGGCCACCAACCTTGACTCGATGATAATGCGATCCGGGTGGAACTTGTCGCGGATCTCGACGAGCGCGTTCTCGATCAGGCCGACCATGGTGCAGCACCTAACGTTAGTTCAACAAGCAGCCTGACAACTCACAGGCAGCCGTTGAGAATCTCGGACACTCCGGTGATGTTGCTCTGCTGGGCCAGGAGCGAGTCGACCTCGACGTCGCCGTACTCGTTCTTGACCAGGACCACCTGAGTGTCAGCAGTAGTCGACCGTCCAGCGCACCTTCTGGTCCTTCGGGAGCTGCTCCAGCAGGTGGAGAATGGTGGTAGTCTTGCCCTGGTCGTTAGCTTGGCAGAGTCTTTTGTGAGCTCACGGCACCAAGGAAGCCGGTGAAGCAGGTAACCTGTGGAGTCAGCTCGGAAATCGTAGACAAGCGCTGCGTCATGAAGCAGTCGTGGTCCACTTACGGGTGTGGGAGTGTCGACAGTCATCGTAGTGCTTGACTCCTAGGATCCGTGTGCTATGTGCAGTGTACAAGTACTTTGTCTCTGTTGGTAGGGGGTATCAGCAGCTTGTTGCTAGGGAAAAGCCATGAAAGCAATCAACATTTCGAGGTCCAAGTTCGGCGCGCTGTGGTGGTATGCGGCCCGAACGCGGAGATTTGATGCCGACCGGAGGTCGCCGCACCGACCCCACAGCTCCGACACCTGGGTTGGGTTGCTCGTGACATGACACCTCCATACATATGACGCTTTTGCGCTACAATGATACTCAGAAACTATGGACGAAGGAAAGACTACAGGAACTTGCAAGGCCGTTATGCGTGTGTTCTGGCTTACACGCGGTAGGGGCTAGGGAGAGGGGGGCGACGAGGCGACTCCTTGTCGTCAAACGGCAGGCTTTCGTTGGCGAGGTAGTAGGTGGAGTCCGAGTCCTAGAGAGTAAGCCTGCAGCCCAAGCGGCACTTTGCATATTTACGTTGTCACTCTGGAGAACAAGAATGCCGCGAGGGGCGCTCATGAAAGGGTCTGGAAGGGGGCGGGCGACGTGCTGACCGTTGGCCAGGCCGTTGAGGGCACCACACGAGAAGCGGTGGTTCTTGGGCAAGGCCACAGAGCGCGTGGTCGCGGGAGGAGTGTGGGGACAGTCCCAGTCGGCGAAACCTGCAAAGCTGCGACGGCGAGAAGGGAAGACAGTCGGTGGGGTCTCTGGAGGTGGGCTGGAAAGAGTCTCGGACGTGTCCGTCGTCTGCGAGGGGGTCGGCGTGTGGTTGACAACGACCAGGCGGCGGGGACCAGTAGTCGGAGGAAGGTCCTTCAGATGTGAAGGAGTAGGAAGGTGCTTGAATGTTGCCGAACGGGGAAAGCGGTTGAGCTCAGAAGGAGCAGGAAGGTCCTTGAGCATAGATGAGGAGAGGCTCTTCATCCTGTTGCCAAAGTGAGTGGGCTCATGGAGACAGAGGAGCTGAGCTGGAGGACTGGAGTCAGCTTGTGCTCACAACGGGTCGAAACTCACGGCGCAATGTGGTCGAGCTGCCACATGTCCCAGTTGACGTTGCCGCCCATGCTGCTGCGGGCGAGCCAGGAGGCGTGTGCGCTCCAGACAGCAATGGCGATATGGGAGAGGACAGCCTTGCGCTCGATGCCGGGGCGGCCAACACCAAGACCGGTGAAGGGATTGGGGTCAAAGAGGCGGTGTGAGACGGGCGCGTACTCTTTCTCACTCTTGCCGAGCTTCTGGATCGTAGGGACGAGAGCGACTGGGACCGGACGAGGGGTGAGGAGAAGGGCCTTGATGTGAGTACAGGCAGTGCGTGAAACCTACCATCGAGCTTGCCAGAGCACCATCGCGGAGACGGTAGTGAAGAGCCGCAAGAGTCCACAGCTTGCCACATGCGCCGCTGAGGTTAAAAAAGTTACAGAGGGAACGTACAAAGAGTGAGGAAGACCGTCGGTGTATCCCAGAACGTGCGCCATCAAGCGGCCAATGTTGCCGAGACGATAAGGGTGGTCTGTAAAGTTGCCGGCAGTGGCATTGAAGACCTCGCACTGGTGGTGTCAGCCTGTGAAGTGGGGGGGGGGGGGATGAAAAGGCAACAAGAGGGTGGCGAGGAAGGCAAATACAACCACTCTGGCAAGTCCCACTTGCCTTGTAAGCGTGCTCCTGGGGGCCAGGCTGGCCACACTTGAACCACCGGCAGCTGCTGACGCGCCGCTGACAGTCACACGTTTCGTTGGACGTGACGCCGCTGCTATCCGTCAGACAGTGATGCAATTCTGGAAGCTGTGTGCCGCGACTCACAAGGGGAGCTTGTGCGTGGGCATGCCTGGCGATGGGATTCGACAGGGGGCGGTTGTGGAGGGGATTACTTGGTTGGATAAAATGGAGGGGAGTGTGAGGGGTGGTATCAAGAGGAGCAAGTTGGGCGAGCAAAGAGGAGAGAAGGAAAAGAGAAGGAGAGATGAGGAAGAAGAGAACGAGATCCACAAAGGCTCAGACTATAAAAGGCAGCGGCGAGGCAGGTTGGGAGGGAAGGCCGCCAGAAAGGACGGGAGGGAAGACAGAAAAGGACGGCAGTACTGAGAAAAGACGGCGAGCAGGCAGGGAAGACATGTAAAATAGCAACATTTCTTGAGCACACACAGGCTACGACACCACAGCAACGACACATTGTCCACAATAATCTACTTCTTCAATCTGCAAGCATACACGGGACTCTCACCACACCAAGGTCCCCAGTTCTACGGTGGCTCGCCACCCACCCATTCAGCACACCAGCGCGCCAGGTCCGCTACACGGCGGATACCGGGGTCACTCCTCGCCAGACTGAGGTCGGGGCGGAGACCCCGGTCCTCGATATTCATCTGGCCGCGTTCAGCCGCCTGGTTGCCGACCGCTCCGCGTGGGCCGGTACGGTAGATGTAGTCGCTCCGCACAGCTGGATAACGGGGCAGTGTGCGGTACGTGATGGTAGGACGAGGTGGTGCCCAGCCTTGGGCGGGGGAGATGACGAGGTGGGGCCCATCCTTTTCTGAGCCCAGCCGAAACTCAACATCTGTAGCGTTAACGTCTATCGTACACATATTAGAGTACATACTTTCGAGCAGAATCACGTCTCCCTTGCGTACCATTCCGCCATAGTCGCGAGCACACGACCTCCACAGCTTGACCTCACATGTCACCGGATCAGTGAGGCTGTCACTGCCGCTCCTCGGCGCCGATACCCGCCAGCTCGCAACCCACAAGTCTTTGCGCTGAACGGGCGCTTCGGCGTCCATGACACAGCAGAGCAGGGTGACGCGCTTATTCCAGTCCTGGCTTTGCCGTCCTCTCCTCGATGCCGCTGCACCCTTTCGCGTCTTACTCGGGCCAGCTTTCGACGCGGTACCGAGGAGCGCCTCGAGTGTCGTCAGCTCGGAGAGGGGTATCGACCACCGTGGGAGGTTGGCAAAGGACGCGGTGGGGTCAGAGATGGAGTCTGCGTCCAGCGACGACAAGAAACTCTCGCTCTGGTCTATTTGCGTGGTGGTGATGCCGAGGTGTGATGCTGCGATTGTTAGCTTTTCGATACAGCATGACAGCCAACTGGATTCTCACTTGACAGGCGGAGTCGCTTCGACCGGCGCCGATTGCTGCTGCCGCTACTCGAGTCGAAGGATTCAGGCTCAGCCTGAGACGGAGAGTGCAGGCGTGCACGAGTCTGCCGCTGTGCAGGCGGAGGTGGAGATGGCTCGGGCTTGACAACGACGGCAGGGAGCCGGTCCATGCGCATGGGGCTGGCGGACGGAGCGGGCAGCGGTGACGGCGGTTGCATCGGCCTGGAGGGGGACTCGCTTGTCAAGGAATGGAAAGTCACATAGCCGTGGTTTGCCGTCCCAGAAGAGGAACCCGACACCCCAGAAGCCAAGCGACTAAATGGAGTGAGAGTGAGTGGTGGAAGAAAGGCGTGGTAGAAAAAGTCGCCGTGTTCTCCAGGGGGCGCTGGTGGGCCAGCTGGTCCAGTGACCGCTGCGGCGTTGGTCATTGTGAGACTCGATTATAGGTGAGACCTGGCCAGCAGGCCTGGTCCTGCTTCGATCAATCGCTTGGCCACGTTGCAGGATGTCTTTGACGTCGTTCAAAAAAGGTG
The DNA here is from genome assembly GCA_002973495.1 of Apiotrichum akiyoshidainum. Classification (NCBI taxonomy): domain Eukaryota; kingdom Fungi; phylum Basidiomycota; class Tremellomycetes; order Trichosporonales; family Trichosporonaceae; genus Apiotrichum; species Apiotrichum akiyoshidainum. Next base: position 52,309 of record PQXP01000074.1, on the reverse strand, counting down.
GACAGGACACTTGTTTTGATGGCGAAAGGTGGACAGAGTTATTAACTACTTCACATCAATTCAGTTCAATGTGTTAGTGTCACGTCCCTCACCCGGGATAAAATCACGTGACTTGATACCGGCAGGCTGGCGGCAGCTGGAAGGTTAAGTGTTCCAGGCACAGGCGCTTCCGTGACGTCATTTCAGCGGAAGGGTGCCACCCGTGGGCAATTCGGTATTTTGGCCAAGCCACCGACGACGCTCTTGGCTCGTCTTTATGCATCGGCGGCGGCAGCAACAGCAGCCACAGCAGTAGCAGCAGCATGGGCAACGAGGGCGAACAGCAGCCACCCCCACCCCAACCTTCAGGTTCCAGGAAACCCAGAGTCCTGATACTGCTACCACATTGCCACTTGTGACCCACTGGCCACTAGGCCACTACCCGGCCAGTGGCCAGTGGATGGGTGCCTCGCATGGCGTCGAGTCCCAAGATCTGCGACATCGGTCCTGCGTTTAATCTTCAATGAGTTGCCGTCACCAGGCAAATCGCGCCTGTTGCTCGACACGTCAGGTGTCGGTCAGTTTTCTGCAGCTAGGACGGTTCAGAGAGTGCCAGACCCGGCCCAGGCGGATGACCGATGCAGAGAAATAGACACTTCTGTCTTTACCCCGTCAGTCTCATGCCGCTCACAACCGCGGCAGTTGAGCCTAGATGACACCCTATCCCTCAGTCGGCTTACCAGAATCACTCCACCCTCGCTTCCCTTTCAACGTTGGTCCATCACTGCTATTCTCCTGCTTCCTAGTTCTCTCAACTCCCACCTTATTCTTGACAACCACTATCGGCGCCGCATACCAGCTCGGCACGGCACCTGGCAGCTGCTCGCGTTCTCAATCACCACCACCACCAGTTCTCACTCCAGCGAAAGAGCTTTGCCCTACTGGTGAACACCGACCACCCTCCCAGCAGCTTTCCATTCCCCAGCTCCCGTTTCGGTTCCATCTCTGCCCACCCTTTCACTGCAGCCCAACCTTTCAATCGACCCACCTTTATTGGGCCTCCGCTGTCAGTCACCTGAGACCACTTTCAGGCGTTACATATCACGGTCGCCATGGCGCCCGCCAACCGCTGGGAACACGGCCCCGCCGGTACGAGCAGCTTCGGGCACACCTCGTGTCCAGAATCAGCGGACAGTCGCGGGCAAACGCGAAACGGGGCAGTACCACCAGGAGTCGACCTTGTGCCGGGAACCAATGTTGAGCTGAACTCTTTGCCTCGCGACTTTCTGGACGTGAGTTCAATATATCCCAATCGGTCACAGCCCAGCCATTGCTGTGGATGTTTTCCATCTCACTTGATTTTTCTGTTTCGAAGCCACTTTGGATCCAAAGCTGACTATCAGTCGTTTCCGTATCCGGCGTTCGTGCTTGTTACAGCTGTGCCGCCGACACAGGCAGAGAACTCGGGACCATGGGCACCGATGACCTACGAGAATATCCACGCACTGACACCGGTGTGGTGCAACCAAAAGTGGGCCAGACTCACGCGGCGGCGCAGCACCAAACGTGCCGACAGCAATAGCGAGGGTAACGTCAGCCTGCTGGATCTGCTCTCGCTTCAGGGGGCGCGACRGSKWGRCGGAGACKWGGGYGGCAGTGGAAGGCCAATATCCGCGGACGGCGAGTGAGAAACCGCAGCCGAGCAAGCTAGGAATCACTCTCACACCGCCGACTGTCGGCAGAGCGGCCCCCACCATTGAGCGGGAAGTTGCTCCCCGGGACGACGACCTTGCGGACGAAGAGGGGGAAGCTGGTTCTCACTCGACTATTGCCCTCGAGTTTACGTTTGGCAGCTCATCTGGGGACCGGCATATTGTCTTTGAACTGACAAAGACGACCCAGATCATGTATGTCCGGCGCAAACTCGAGAGAGCGGCTGCAGGAATGCACCGATTCACTATTATCACTGCATTTCCTAGAACCGACATTCCTTTTACCTCGCCAGGTTTGTTGTCTCCATCATCCACAGTCTTGATGTCCCCACCATCTACGGGGTTGTTATCACCTCCCTCCACAAGGTCCCCTCCGGCTGCGGCCCCCCTCTCACCACCCACTCTGGCAGACGACCATCTACTGCCAAATCTCGCCAACCTGAGCCTGTCGCCCGAGCGATCAGCCGTGCCGCTGGCTGACGGTTCGACTGTCTCGAACGAAACATATACAAACAGCTGTGCAGGTGTCGAGCAGCCCCCGCGCCAAGTGTTAATAAACACGGAGCCTCTTATTCAGCACAGCGATGCCATCCGGTTAATGCAGGAGGGAGGGATTGGCCAATTCCTGTTCTTTCTCCGTGGAGGAGAAGTCAAGCGGTCCCTCCCCGTTCAACCGAATCTGTCGGCAGAATACGCTGCCAACGATGTCAACACGATACATCGAACCAAAGACTGGTCCAAGACCCCCCTTGGTCCCGAGTCACAGTGGTCAGCAGATCTGAACTGTATGCGTGAGTTGGTTCTCGGCAACATGTGTTTCTCCGTGTGGCTGACAATACAGTGGGAATGCTGAGAGCGGTACCGGTGGGGACCGCTCTCTGGTGGGGAGAGGACCTGACATTCTTTTACAATCAGTCGTATTCAGAGGTACAGTTCTGTCTCCGAGCACGCCACTTACCAGTCCAGCATTTGAAGGACCACCCCAAGGTGTATGGCGAATCAGGCACCACGTCATGGGCTGGTGAGTACCGATGGCTGTCATGGCTGACCCCAGAATTGTGGACCACACTGGGAGCTCTCACCGAAGTGGTGCTCAGTGGCGCGTCCGTGCTCAAGGAGGACGGTGAGTGGCACACTAGGTGACTGGAACGGACGCTAATGTGTCTCTCTAGACTTTGTGCTCAGAAAGCAGGTCGACTCGGCGGCCTTGTTCGAGACGTATCGGTCGCAGATGTGGGCCCCATTCAGACTTGATGGTGGACAGAGGTTTGGCGGCGTGCTCCACTCGGTAATGGATACGACGACTCGCGTGCTGGCAGAGCGAAGAAGTAGGCTCTTGCGCGGACTGCAGGAACAGACGGGTAAGACAATCTGAACAAGTTTCTGTGCTAACTTCTCGCAGTGAACGCCCGCTCTGTGGACGAATTCTACTCGGGTATCCTGGAAGTGTTCGAGGACAACCCGCGCGACGCGCCGTTTGCGCTACTGTTCACTGTCGAGCCACTTAGTAGGTGACTTTGTTTCTCGTATTCTGACAGCAGACGAGCACAGCAATGCTCCCGCTCGCCGCCGCACAATGACCTCAAACCTGGCAGAGCAAGTGCCAATCCGCGCCAAGGTGCGGTATGTCGGAGGTGTCGGCGTGCCGGATAACCACCACTCGGCGCCACCCATGACAGACGTCACGATCCCCCCGAAGGGCGATCCATACAATGTGGTCATGGCCGAGGCGTTCAGCAACCCCACGATCCAAACCGGCGTCGCCCTTCCCCGCACCCCGTCACTGAAGCGCTCTGGAAGCTCGCACGGCGTCAATGGAGGCTCACACGGCGTTAGCTCCCCAAGCGTCTCATCGCATGGGCTAAGGCGCGAGTCGTCTGGCGGCTCGCTCAGCCTCGAGCGGACGCAGCGACCCCAGCCTGAGACTGCCACCTATGGGGATGCTTCGGACGAGGCGCAATGGCCGTTGGCGTTTGACCTCCACTCGGGCCGACCTGTCCTGATCGAGGACTGCTCCGCGCTGATCGAGGATTACCCCATTCGCGTCTGGGATGAGGCGCCAAAGTCGGCGATCATTATCCCGATCCTGCGCAATACCGACAAGGACGTCCCCGTTGCGGTGCTTGTTCTTGGACTGAGCTGTCGTCTTCCCTTTGATGCCTCTTATGAGGAGTTCATTGTAAGCACCTCTTGATCATGGATGTACAGCTGATCCGCAGCACCTCATTCGGTCGCAAATGGCCACCCAACTCGCGGCGATTCGCGGATACCAGGCGGATCAACTGCGCATCGAGGAGCTCGGCACTCTGGACCGCGCGCGAACCGCACTTTTCTCCAACGTCGCCCACGAGCTCTTCACGCCCCTCGCCCTCGTGTCGGGCCCCATCGATGACGCGATTGTGGACCTCGATTCCGGACCAATGCGCGAGGGGCTCATGATCGCCAGACGGAATGTGTAAGCTGGTTTGCGACCGGCGATCTGCGAGCTGACAGAAAGACGACGCTTGCTGCGCCTGGTTAGCATCCTCCGCGATGTGAGCAACCTTGAGGCTGGCCGGTTGAGAGGAACGTTCAAGCTCGTCAACCTGGGAGAGTTGACCCGTGATAGTGCTGTGAGCAGCTGTTTGGCCGAGATGACAACAGCTAACAAACAGACGCTATTCCACAAGGCTGCAGGCCGCGGCAATCTGGAGTACACTGTCGAGTGCGACACCACACAGCATGATGTCTATGTCGACTGCGAGAAATGGGACAAGATTCTGTTTTCACTGATCGGAAATGCCATCAACTATACAATTGAAGGGTGCGTCCGGAGCCAGGGACCATGCTAACGTTCAGATCGGTCCGGGTGATCCTGGAATACATCGGCAATGAGGCCGTTCTCACTGTCAAAGACACCGGTGTCGGCATTCCATGTGAGACACTGATAACACTTGAGAGTCCTAACGTAATAGCGTCCGACCTCCAGCTAGTGGGCGAGCAGTGTTATCGCGGCAACACGCACGGCAAGCACGACGGCTCGGGAGTGACGCTTCCGTTTGCCAAGAAGCTGATCGAGCTGCACAAGGGCGTGCTGGAAGTGGAGAGCAAGAGCCAGGACGAGACGCAAGATGGCTCCCACGGTACGACCTTCAGAGTACGCATGCCGCTGGGCAAGGCGCACATACCGCCCGACTCGATCGCAACGTCGGGAATGTCGGATCAGCACGGTGCAGTCGGATGGGAACTGGCAGCAGAGACGGTCGACGACTTGTTTGCCGACGGCAGCGGGACTGGAAGTGCGGACCGCAGCGTCTCTGCTAGTCGCCGGGACAGCAACTTGGAACCAGCCGCAACACCAACACCCACGCAGGCACTTGCCACGGACGTGATCGACGAGCCACCGGCCATTAGTGCTGCGGCAATGCTGGCACCTCTCTCCCCAGTCGCAAGCATCGATCCAGCAGACAGCGACCGTCGTAGACGTAGCTCCCGCACGAGAGGCATCGACCCCAGTACCCTCTGGTTTGACCCTTCAGACGTCGTCATGGTTGTCGATGGTGAGTCTGGTGGCCTGTCAGCGCTGACCAGACAGATCTGGACGATACGAGACGATACCTGCGGTCGATTCTGTCGCCCTTCTGCCGCGTCCTGGAGGCAAGAGACGGCGTGGAGGCATTGGAGAAGTTTGAGGCGACACAGCCGGATCTTATTATTTCTGAACTCACGCTTCCCCGGGTGAGTCCCGCTGGTTGTATCGCGGCTAACATTTTCAGATGAGCGGCTTCGAGCTGCTCCGTAGCCTACGCGCGGGCACCAAGGAGCAGCGCGTCGTGCCTTTCCTGATGTTGACGAGCACGGAGAATGCACGCCCCGACGACGCGCTGGCGGCCGATGACCACCTCTCCAAGCCGTTCAACGCGCGCGAGCTGGTCGCACGCGCACATATGCAGCTGCAGCTCGGCAAGAAGCGACGTGCGATGGAGCGCCTCTTCGAGGAACGCACCCAGGAGCTGCGTGTCGTGACCGACTGTAGGTTGAAAGGCGTCTGATTTCCTAACCTGCAGCCTCTCCCGTGGGATTCTTCCGGTGCACACCAGACGGATACGTCATGTACGCGAATGCGGCGTGGTATGAGCTTAGCGGATACCCGCAGGACGCCGTCATTGTGAACTGGGGCGACTACATCATGGAGCACGACCAGGCGCGCATCGCCGCCGTGTGGGAGGGGTACATTCGCAGCGACGCGACGGAGTGTTCTGCCGACTGGCAGTGGACGAATGGCAGATATGGTGAGCTCGAGGATGGAGGCAAGGAAGGGGCTGACGCCAGTGTCGACAACGGTCATCCGACTCAACTCCAAGGCTGGCGACGGGCGGCCCATCGGCTCGATCGGCTGTTCTGTGAGTTTCGAACTATGGCGACAAACTGACGACCCAGATCGAGGTCACGGACAGAATTCTGCACGAGAAGCTGCAGAAGCAGCGTATAAAGGAGGCAGAGCAGAGGCGCGCCGAGGCTGAAGAGGCCAAGTTCCAGCAGGAGCTGCTGATCGATATCACGTCGTGAGTTGTGGCTTGTAGCCGGGAGACTAACACGCAGACACGAGATCCGCAACCCGATCAGCAGCCTGATGCAGATGAGTACTTCAACAGTTTACGATTACTAAACGCTGACATTGCCACTGCTCGTCACTCGTCAAGTCCAACCTCATCATGCTCCGCGAGCAGCTGCAGGCGGCCCTCGACACGAACAAGGCATTCACGCCAACGACGCAGCTGCTGCTCACGATCGACGAGGACCTCGAGGCGCTCGGTAGCATTTACGAGTGTGGTCTCACGCAGGAGCGTATTTCCAATGATGTGCTCTCGCTCGGCAAGATCCAGCTCGACATGATGCAGATGTTCGACGTCGACAAGTCGGTCCGCGGCGAGGCGCAGAAGATTGTGTCCGTGTTCCAGAACGAGGCGCGCATGAAACGCATCGCACTCAACCTGAATGTGTCGCCGGCATTCGACGAGCTCGGCATCCACTCGCTCAAGACGGACCACGTGCGTCTGGGCCAGGTCGTAACCAACCTCCTCACCAACGCGATTCGCTTCACGGGCAACTCGCCCGTGCGCCGTATTGAGCTCAAACTCGACATTGGCCTTGAGGCGCCGGTAGCCAACTGCCAGAAGCCTCCATCAAATGATCGTCCTGTTGGGTCTGGACCAGTCGCCGAGGACACAACAGTGTACCTCTTTGTCTCTGTGTCCGATACTGGCCCCGGTCTGACCCCGGACGAGCTGGAGATGCTGTTCGAGCGTTTCTCGCAGGCGAGCCCAAAGACACATACGGTGTACGGCGGCAGCGGCTTGGGCCTGTTCGTGTGCCGCAAGCTGACAGAGCTGATGGGCGGACGGATCGAGGTCACATCCGAGCCGAACAAGGGCAGCCAGTTTAGCTTTTTCATTACGGCCAAAGCGGGCGCTGGTACGGCGAGCAGCAGCAACAGTGGGTGCGTCTCACCTGTGCTGGGAGCGATGGCGCTGCTCAAGGCTGGGCCCGTGAATGGCGTCCCGTTGCCGTTTGGTCCCGACAACCCGATCTCGAACCAAGCCGAAAACTACAAGCCGCGCGTCCTGGTCGTCGAGGACAATCTCATCAACCGCACCGTGCTCATACGGCAGCTCAAGCACGTCGGTCTCGAGGTGGACTCTGCGCAGGACGGCCAGGAGGCGCTCGAGAAGATCAAGCGCGTCATGTCGTCGCACAGCCGGGAGGCACACGCGCACGCGCGCGCGCGCAAGTTGCAAGCGCGCCCCGACGTGCCCGTGGACAGCATCGCGTCGCGCATGGCGAGCGCGTCCGCGTCCGCGTCCGCGATCCCGATCCAGCGCACCGAAGGCCCCAGCTCGGCCGTCCTGCTCGCGGCGAACAAGGCGGACGAGGCGCTGCCAACGGATGACGACAAGCCGTACGACGTCGTGCTCATGGACCTCGAGATGCCCGTGATGGACGGCTACACTGCGGCGCAGCGCGTGCGCGGCGAGGAGAACGCGGGCGACCTCGAACCGAGCCTCATTATCGCGCTGACCGGCAACGCGCGCCAAGCGCGGATCGAGGAGACCATGGCCGACTTTGACGACGTCATCATCAAGCCGTACCGCCTCGACGACCTCCTGCGCAAGATGGAGACCATGATCCGCCAGCGCCGGGGCGGCGGCGACGACGGGCGGCCGTTGCTCGCGCGGCGGCGCACAACGCCCAGCTAGGGGCGGTCAACGGTTTCTTAGACTTGCTCTGTAGGCAGCTCGCTGTGTACCATACTAGACCTAGATGCAGCGCTGCAGCGCTTGTCAGCGGCGGGTTTCGCAGGGTTGCAGGTGTGCATGCTGGGTAACGAGTACAATGGGGCCGTGCGGCGGGTACATGTGCGGAAGGCGGACGGGGCCGATGTGCGGCGGCAGACTAGAGCACCTCTGCGAAACCCAGTGCGATCCAGCGGTCGACGAGGTCGTAGCGGAGCAGATGCGTTGTGCCGGCCGTGAGCACGGCCGTCTCGCCACTGACGTCAGCTGGGTGCGTACGTGAAAGCTTACCGCTCGAGAGGCACCTCGCCGCAGTCTTTGCGGCAGTAGATGAGCACGGGCGTGCCGAGGTTGGGCTTTGCGACTGCGCGTCAGATTGCTGGCTGCCATGACCAGGCACTGTAGGAAGCCAGCTCACCCATCGTGGTGTTGTCGTTGTTCTCGTCCTCCATCCCGCGCAGCCACTGGGGCAGCGAGTCGAGCACCGAGTGCGCAAAGTGCGTGCTGACGAGCTCGGCATACTTCTGGCAGTGCGCCAGCTCGGCGCCGCTCAGGTGCGCCTGCAGCTCGTCCGTCGCGAGAATGTGCTGTGAGTACTTTTCAATCTGCAGCGTCAGTGTCCTGCCCGCTGGGTGTCGCAATACAGACACCAACAAGCCTCGGGGCGGCCAGCTGGCGGCGCCCGTCCACTGCACTCACCTTGTGCAGGCGCGTGCGCACATACGAGCGCACGAGGAACTTTGCGCGCTCCATCTCCGTCTGCACGAGCACGAGGCGGAAGTGCTCGTCGCCCGACGTATCCGGGTCCGACCGGAGCGTCGCGATCATCTTCTGCTGCGGGGTGTCAGCCGCACGTACCAGAGCGTCCGCAGCCAGCAGGAGCCGCGACGCGGCCAGCGACCAGCTGCCAAGACCTGCCACGCCAGCTGGTCCGCCGTCGCCCCCTAAGCCCAGGCCCAGCCCCAGCCCAAGGCACGTACCTGCTGCTCCAGCTTGTCCAGCAGCGAGTCGAGCAGGTCGCCCTCCCACGCGAGCACGTCCGGCGTGCCGCGCTCGCGCACCCACACGCGCGCGAGCCGGCGCAGGTCGTCCAGCTCGCCCTCGTCCGCGCCCGGCCCGAGCAGGCCCGGCGCAAATACGCTCGGGCGCCCGGGACCGCCGGCGCCGCCATGCACAGTGTCCGTGTCCGCGTCCATGCCCATGTCCATGTGCGTGTCGGCGACGGACATGTGGCTGCGCATGTCGACGCTGTCGCCGACGGCGCTCTCGGAGGGCGCGAGCGACGCGAGGCGCGCGAGGAAGCGCGAGGGGCCCGCAGAGCTGGCGCGCGAGGACGGGTCGTGCGAGTATGAGGACATTGCGGGTGGTGGTGGTGGTGGTGGTGGTAGATGCGCTGAAAACAAACAAACAAAAGTCAATGTCCGAAAGTGGGGTACCAACCAACAGAACGCGTCTGGGCCTCTGCTTAGTGACGCGTCGACTGGCTGGTGGCGAAAGTACGCGGACATGGCGCCAATCTCCGCCCTCCATTGTTTACGCCGTTTGCTCAGATGGCAACAAGATGCATGCGACAAGGCAAACTACGGTAAAGGCTGCGGGGGCTACATATTCGGGAACACGAGGCGGATCTGGGGCTTGCACGGCCTGCCGTTCTCGCGGCGGACGATTGTCGCAATCTTGAGGCCGACGCCGTGGTAGATGATCTTGTTTGCAATGTCCTCTGGTCCCGCCCACGCGCGGGCGCGCGCGACGGCGCCGAGATCGGCCTTGAGCTCCGGGAGCGGGACTGCCGCGTCGCTGAGCTCGCGCCCGGTGCGCACGCCGCGGAGCAGCATCAGCACCATGTGCGCGATCAGGATGGTGTCGGTCGTGATGGCCGGCGTGACGCTCGCGTCGGGGTCCCGGCGCGACAGCGTGACGAGGTGGGCGCTGTGGGTCAGTTTGAGCTCAGTGCTGGATCAAAGAAACCTCACAGTGTCGCTTCTGGTGTACGCGCAATCTCGCCGCCCTTTGTGCCCGTCTTCATCATCGCAGCGAGGCCGGTCCACAGGAGGTCCTGAATTGTTAGTTGGCGCAGTCTTTGAGCAACTCACGATGATGTCAGGGATGGCGGGGTGGTCGATTTCGACGCCATCGACCATGCGCGTGGCGGGCTCTGGAGGTGCAGCGGGCGTGGGTGGAGCAGGCGCAGGCGGGGATGAGGGGGGGAGGGAGACGGGAGCGGCAACCGGTGTGGGTGAGGGAGATGCCTCGCGGACAGACGATGGCGCGGGGGGTGCAGCCTCGGGCGCGGCCGACGAGCTACGCAGCGGTGCCGCAGCCGGTGTCGGCTGCTCGAGCCTCGGTGCCCGCGGCGTCGCGCCAAACCCTGGCGTGCCAAATGCCGCGAGCGGGCCAAGACGAGCGGGCGTCATCGTCGGCCGCTGCCGGCCAAAGATCGACGTCGACAGCGGCGCCTGCCGGGGCGTCATGGACGTGCGGAGGTCGGCGCTCGGGCCCGACACGAGCGAGTTTGTGACGACGGGGATGTGGGCTTTCGGCCGTGTGGGCGTCTTGGTCGGCGAGGCAATGCGCGGCATTGGCGACGTGGATGAGCGGCCCTCGGCGATATTGCGCAGCGCAGCGTGTTCTCGGCGGAGCGGCTCGAGGGACGCGTCGAGCGCTTTGAGCGCCGCCTCCTCTGCGGCGATAGCTTCGTCGACGGACAGCTGCAGCGCGGCGTCAGAGTCCGGTTCGGGAGAGGGCGAGCGCGAGGCTTCCTGGCTCGGCCGGCTGCGCGGGCGGGACGCCTCGGCGATCAGGCGCTCGAGCTCGGCAATGCGCTCGCGCTGCGACTCGTGCCGCCACGCAAGGTCGCGCACCTCGTTGCGCGCCCGCTTGAGAGAGTAGCTGTCGTTGAGCGAGGAGATGATGTCTTCCACCGCATTCAACGTGGCGCCGAGCTCCTGTGGCGTGTTGCGCATCCGGGGCAGCTCGCGCAGCGGTGTGAGGAGCTGCTCGGGCCGCTGCGGCGCCCGTCGGCGCTGCTGCTTCTGCTGCGGGGCCTGGGATGTGCTGGCGCCGCGTAAACTCGACTCGGGGGCGGGGTTCGACGGTCCGGCGGTGAGGTGGCTGTACTGGTCGTCTAGCAGGCGGCGGAACGGCTGCTGCTCGCTGGGGTCCGATTCACGCACTAGGGTCAACACGGACGGGTTCAGGTAGGCGGTGGTGAACGGGCCCGACGGCGCGTCGTTCGCCCACGCCGCTGTTGTGAGCGCGGCAGACTCGTTGGAGAGGCGATCGAGTGTTTCGCTCAGTGACGAAGGCATGCTGCGATGGGTGTGTTGGGTGGTCGAGACAAACATGACAACTCGAAAGACGCGACTTGGCCTTTGGCCTTTGTTGACATTGTTTACAACTTGGACCATCAATTTGATCCCGCTCAACCTCGACGCCTCCAGGATTCCGCACCCTCCACCGCATCATCAAGGGATCACCACAGGCTCGGTCGGCATGTAGCAGCAACAATCATCAACGTGATACATTTTGGGTTGTTTCGTGCCATGACAAATCTACTGCTTGCTTATCCGCTTACTTCTTCTCCGAGAGGGCGGCGACGCCGGGGAGGGTCTTGCCCTCGAGGAGCTCGAGCGAGGCACCGCCACCGGTCGAGACGTGCGAGAGCGCAGCCTCCTTACCGGCCTGGGCGACGAGGGTGGCAGTGTCACCACCACCGACGATGACGGTGGCGCCGTCGGCGGCGGCCTTGATGCAGGCGTCGAGGAGCGAGTTGGAGCCGGTAGCAAACTTGGGGAACTCGAAGACACCGGCGGGGCCGTTCCAGAGGATGGTCTTGGAGTCGAGGACGGCCTTGGCGAAGATCTTGTTCGACTCGGGTCCGCAGTCGAGGCCCATGAGGCCGTCAGCGATGCCCTGGGCGTCGGTGACGGTGGTGGTGTTGGCGTCGGGCGAGAACTTGTCGGCGGTGATGTAGTCGACGGGGAGGATGAACTCGACGCCCTTGGCCTTGGCCTTCTGGACGAGCTCGGCAACGACCTTGGAGCCGTCCTCGTCAAAGAGCGACGAGCCAATCTTGACGTTCTCGAGGGTCTTCTTAAAGGTAAAGGCCATGCCGCCGCAGATGATGAGCTTGTTGACCTTGTCGAGCATGGACTCGATGAGCTGGAGCTTGTCCTGGACCTTGGCACCGCCGAGGATGGCAAGGAAGGGGCGGTCGGGGGTCTCGAGGGCCTTGGCAAAGTACTCGAGCTCCTTCTTCATGAGGAAGCCGGCAGCGCGCTGGGGAACGTCGACACCGACCATCGACGAGTGGGCACGGTGAGCAGTGCCGAAGCTGTCGTCAGTTAACTTTAGGGAGCTCCTAACTCACGCGTCGTTGACGTAGACGTCGGCGAGCGAGGTGAGGTCGGCGCGGAACTTGGCGACGGCGGCGGGGTCGGCCTTGACCTTGGCGCCGTCCTTGACGCCCTTGCCCTCCTCCTCAATGTGGAAGCGGAGGTTCTCGAGGAGGATGACCTGGCCGTCGGTGGCGGCGTTGACGGCCTTGGTGACCTCGGGGCCGACGCAGTCGGGGAGGAACTCGACGGGGCGCTTGAGGAGCTCCTGGAGCTTGGAAGCGACGGGCTTGAGCGAGAACTTGGGGTTGGGCTGGCCGTCGGGGCGACCGAGGTGCGACATGAGGACGACGGCCTTGGCGCCTGTCTGTTAGTGCTCGATCCGCTGTCTGCTCGCGACGACTCACCGTTGTCAATGGCGTACTGGATGGTGGGGAGAGCAGCAACGATACGGGCGGGGTTGGTGATCTCGAGGGTGGTCTTGTCCTGGGGGACGTTGAAGTCGACACGGATCAGGACACGCTTGCCCTTGAGGTCGACATCGGTGATAGCGAGCTTGGAGGAGAGAGACATCTTGCCTGTAGCAGGAGCGGCAGCGGCAGCGGCGGGGGTAGCACGGAAGTTGGGCTTGGCGAAAGCGTAGTAGGCACCGGCAGCGACGAGGGCGGCAGCGGGGATGGCGACGTAGGCGGGGTGAGCGGGGCGAGTAAAGTTGAAAGGCATTGTGAAAAGCGAGTTGAGGATGCAGGCAGAAATAGGCCGGGGAGTGGGAGGGGGACGCGGTGGCAGAGGAGCGCGCGGGGTGTGGTGGGGTGCAGGTGGATAAGGGCCGACAGGTGAGAGCGGGCGGTCAGTCTCCGATGTGCGGGGCGTGAGAACGTGGGGGGAGGGGTGGTGGTGGTGGTGGTGGTGAAAGAAGATACAATTGAGAGAGAGAGAAAGGAAAAGGGAGCAACGACCGGCGGAGGGATGGATGGGCTTACCTGGTTGTTTTGTATTGCCGGAGAGCGCTGGAGGTATTGGCGGCGTAGGAAGAAGAGAGAACGAGGTGGAATGCACAGGCCACACAACGGCGAAGGACAGCCGCGGGCTGCGCCGAACGGATGGTGCGGTACGGTACGGTGAGCCGGCCTGCGTCTGTCCTGTCCTGGTGGGTGGGTGGGTCGGGGCATCCAGCAGTTGACCCGGTCACCCCGCGCAATATCCAACCGGAACCCCGGGTCCTCTTCGCAATGGGCCAGTCGCTCGCCAGCGCCCGCTCCCCGCATCCCCATCCCTGCTGCATTCTCGTCTTTGGTTGGCCCGCAGGACCATTGCCGCCGGCGCCTGGTTCTGCCACGTTGATGCTATAACGCCGATTGCTTCCGATGGCCGGAAAGCCGACGTGGGGCCCAGACGAGAGAGCAATGACGACACTGACACTGGTGAGAACGGTGGACGTCGTCCTCCCCCCAGGCAGGTCATGATAAAAAGCATGTTGAGGTTGAACCAGCGCTGACACCCAACGACGGAGAGACAGAGAGTGAGCGAGTAGTACGTTCCACCCGCACAGTACTATAGGAGGGGGGTGCCGCAAAGCGCTGACTGTTACAAGATCGGAGCTTCAGATCTTTGTGCTGGTTGTCCATCCATCCATCCAGGGGGCGCTCATCCGCAGAGCGGGAGGCGATCAAATGTGGCGGGCGAGAGTGGCAGTGCATCACGACGATCAGAAGCAAAGTGTGGAGTGGAGCTACTGGGGCGCAGGGGGGAACAAGAATTCTACCCACGCGCCCAGCGCGACACTAATGCACTAACGCTCCTGATTTACTTGACGATCAAAATAACCTGCACGAGAGTGACGGATAGTGCGAGAGAGGACTGATCTTTTGCAGGCATCCTTTGAGCAGGCCCCTCGGAGTGTGCCAGAGGAGGTCGCGAGTCGTGGCCAAGAGGCGTGGGTCCAACGTGTCCGGCGTGTCCGCAGATCCCAACCCCCTCCTCACACGCAGTGTAGCATCATCAGATCTGCGGCGTCTGCGAGTCCTGCCACGCCCACACAAGCCTCGATGCATATGGCAGATCATTCTCTTTGCCCCGCTAGTCTGCAGGGAAGGTGCACTCACCGCTGCCAGCACCCAGCGTTTCCAGATGTGGCGCCGAGGGGTGATTGATCCACGAGTTTCGATCCAGTCAACCACACACACACACACACACACACACACACACACACACACACACACACACACACACACACACACACATACATGCCAGAGGTGTCTTTCCTCCCTCTCAGGTGCGAGGGAAGACAGCATCCCCTCCGCCCTCCACGCCTGCGCCCATATACTATAATACTACATCCCCCCTCTGCATTTCTCGTTCTTTCTCTCCATCACCCATTCCTCATTTCCCTCACCCCCCTCACACCGCCCTCAACCTCTCCATCGTGAGAATGCAGAGACAACGACGCTGACGTGCAGAAACCCCTCCAGAGCCCTCCGAAAAGATGATGGCCCAGCGCGCTGCAGAAATAGAGCGCCGCGCGGCGGTGAGTCCACCTGTCTTCCTCGCTCCTCTTTTCATCCTCGCCCTTCCCCGCCGACGCCCTTCCTTCCCCACCTTACTGGGACGCTGACCCTCCGCTTCCTACTCTGCCCTGCTCACCACATCCCACAAATTCCTGTTTCGATTACACCCCCCCTCCCATTCCTCAGGCCGTGGAGCATGAAAGGAAGCTGCTTGAGGAGGAGAAGAGGCTTTTCGAGCTAGAAATGGCCATGCAGCCGGCCTTCCTCCAGAACAAGTCAAAGGCTCTCAAGGCTGCAACTCAGAAGCACCCCGCCAACGGCAACGAGTACGATGACAGCACCGATCGGTACGCATCGTCATCCCCCCTTCAGCTGACCTCCAGCTTCTCGACTGCCAAGGAAAAGCCTCGCCCAGAGTTCTCGTCCGCCTACGGTCTCCGCGGTGACGCATACAAGGTGGGCCTCTTCTTCCACTCACTGTACTGACGCCCAGCGTCCCGAAGTTCCTCTTCCTCCTGAAGAGGAGCGTATTGGCCCGGAGGGTTCCCGCCACAGGATGTACCCCGCCAAGAGCCCCGCTGAGGAGCCAGTCAACATTTCCTCGGGATGGCCGGACCCCGCGGTCCCCCCTGCCGCCGTTCCCGACCTGCTCTTCGATTCGCCCGAAGCTCGCCACAACTCGCCGTTTGAAGACGAGCCCAAGCCTGCTCCCTTCACCAACCGCTTCAACAACCACTCCGAGTCGAACGACTATGTCGACGAATTTGAAGACGAGCCTACCGGAACGCCTTCAGTTCCCGCTGGAGCGCTCGGAGGCTGGCAGCCAGTGTAAGTTGGGCCTGCTGATGCAGAGCTGACATCAGTACCGTGCCCACCGACAAGGTGCAGGAGTGCAACAAGGAGCTCGAGGAGGCCTTCCTTTCTGAGATGGAGCGCCGCGGTATGAACCCAGCCAGCTTTGGCTTCCCGCGCCCCAACCAGATGCCTCCTCGCGGCCCTGGTGGTGGTGGGTTCGGTGGTGGAGGCTTTGGTGGCGGCGGCCAGCAGCAGGACAGCGGCGGCCAGCAGCAGGACAGCGGCTGGGGCGGTGGTCAGAGCAACGGCTACGGTGTAAGCCTTGCTCACTATGAACTTTTCTTGACAACCTGCTGACAGTCAGAACCGCGACGCGCCTCCCCACAACGACGGCGGCTACGGCGGTGGCGGTTATGGAGGCGGTGGCGGTGGAAACAACTGCTACGGCTGCGGCGATCCTGGACACCGCGTGAGTCTTGCTATCCCAACTTCTAGCTAACGAGTAGCGTTCCGAGTGTCCCCAGGGCGGAGGAGACAACTGCTTCGGCTGTGGCGAGCCTGGTCACCGCGTGAGTCTGCAACCAGGATTGAGCTGACTCTAGCGCGCGGAATGCACCAACCCTCGCGCCGGCGGTGGCGGAGGTGCCTGCTACGGTTGCGGAGAGACCGGCCACATGCGCGCCGACTGCCCCAACCCTTCTTCGAACAACTTCCGCGGCACCTGCCATGGATGCGGCGAGTCTGGTCACATGGTGAGTTGAAGCTGATTCAAGAGGGGGTGCTGACATGGGCAAGCGCTCGCAGTGCCCGGGCGGCGGCGGTGGCGGCGGCGGCTACGGCAATTCGGGTGGTGGCGGCTACGGTAACTCGGGCGGCGGCGGCTACGGCAACCGCTCCGGCAACCAGGACTTGGGCGGTGGCGATGGCTGGGGCAACTCTGCTCCTGCCGCTGCCAACGATGCTGGCGACGACGGTTGGGGCTCGACTGCTCCCGCTGGCAACGACAACTGGGGTGGCTCCAACGCCCCCGCCAGCGACGGTAAGGGACTCGATGCCTGCGCCGCTAACAGACTCAGCGGCTCCGCGCGATCGCTTCATGAACCCCGCGCGCGCCGCCATGATTGCTGGTGACAGTCGCCCCGCTCAGCCATTCCGCCAGCCCGCTGGCCCTTCGGACAACGGCTTTGGCGTCCGCGCCCCCGCGGGCAACCGCGACTCGTGGGAGGACCGCCAGAACAACGACGGCCGCGGCTCGGGCTTTGGCAACGACCGCCACGACGAGCCCCAGCCCTCTGCCCCTGCCCCTGTCAATGTGAGTTTCCTCCGTGCTGCCCCTGCTGACAGTAGGACGAGGCTGGCGGCTGGTGAGCCACTGGCTCCGCATCAACTCTGGCCGCAAGGCATCCCGCTGCCTCGGCCATCCAAGACTTGCGTCCGTTCCAAGTGAGAGTAGATATGAAGATGAACTGCTGCAGAGAGGCAGCCAAAAAAAGAGTTGGTAAGAAACAAGAACCATCAAACCTCGAGCGAGCCCAGTTGCTGTACTGTGAATAAGTCATAGATGTTGGTACATGATACATGATGAATGATAGTGAACAGAACTTGGCCATCTGCTGGGCGGACGCGGTGGATACGCGGCGTGTGTGGAGATGTGAGTAATATGGTTGGGGACAGCTGAATCTAGAAGCGCGCGTTGCCGGCGCGCACCGCCGCGACCATCTGCGACGCGAGATCGTTGGTGAGGATGCCCATGTTGCCCGGGACGCCAATGGAGCGGCCGCGCTCGACCGAGGCCTGGAGTCAGTACGTGCGGGGAGGGGCAGAGACGAGGTTTGGGCCCGGCCCCAGAGACTCACGAGGTAGTCGGCGCGGTACGCGTCCTTTGCCGCCTGCAGCCTGAGCGGCGGCGCGCACGCCTTTGCGCGCTCGGCAGCCGTGTAGCTCCGCTGTATCGACGCGTTCGCATACTGCGTCTCCTGCTCGGACGTCATGACAAACTCGTCCGTCCACGCGCCCGCGCGCGGCCGCTCGGGCGCCGACGCCGCCTCGGCCTTCTTCTCCGCCGGCGCCTTGCCGCTCAGGCTCGCGAGCGTCGACGCCAGCAGCGACATGCCGCCCGCGGGGCGCGCGGGCGTGCTGCTCGCGCTTCCGGTGCCGGGGCCGGGGCCGGGCAGCGACGGCCGCTTGCCGACCGCGGTAGCTGCCGCGGCAGGAGCGCCGGGGCGCCGCGGGATCTTGGGCATCTTGCCGGGCGCGGGCGGGGCGGGCTTCTTGCCGGCAGCGGCGGCGGGGGTCTTCTTGGCGGCTGGCGCGGCGGCGGCGTCCTTTTTGTCGGCCTTCTTGTCGTCGGCCGCGTCCGAGTCGACGTCCATCGCGTCCGACGCGCGCGGCTTGCGCTTGCGCGATCCGCTGGCGCCGGCGCCGGCGCCGGCTGCTTCAGGCTTGAACTCGCCGTCGCTGTCCTCGTCGGCAGCAGCATCAGACCTGTACTCGTCCCCGTCGTCGCCGCCGGGCGTCGGCGCGCGCGCGGGCGGCGACGACATGGGCGACGAGACTATCCGGCGGCGCTTCGTCTGTCTGTCAGCGCGGCACACCCACAACACACCGCGACGATATACTCACGCGCTTGCCCTCGGCCTCGTCGGACGGCGCGGGCGAGTCCTCGGCCACGGCGGCGATCGCGGCCGCGGTATCCGTCTCCTTGTCCTTGGGAAACGGGACGTCGTCTGCTGCTGCTGCCGCGGCGGCGGCACCCTTCTTTCCCCGTGCGCGCGCGACGCGCTTAGCAGACGGCGCGGGGGCGGCAGCAGCGGCGGGGTCGTTGGTGGGCTCTGCGGCGTGCTCCCCGTCGGCACCGGCGGCGGCGCCCGCGGCGCGGCTGCTCTTGCGCTTCGGTGCGGGCGGGGCGTCAGCGGAGGCAGCGGTCGGCTTGCGCTTCTTGCGGCCGGCGGGCTCGTCGGGAGCCGCGGCAGCCGCGGCAGCGGACGCTGCGACGCTGAGCTTGATCTTGAGCGAGGGGGCGGCCGGTTCCTCGGCGGCAGCGGCGGACGAGCGGCCCTTGCGCGTCGGGCGCTTCGGGGGCGGGGACGGGATGGGCTGGCTGCTCGATGGCGGGGGCGTCAGGCTCGGCGAACGGCTGTGGTCGCTCATCGTTGTTGCCGCTGGTGCTGGTGCGTGTGCTGGTGCGTCTGCTGGTGGTTGGCCCTTTGCTGCGGCGGGGGTTTTGGTCTTTGGGGTGGCTTTGGCCTGGGGCGTCTTCTTKGSGGGGGSGGGGGCSGGGGRGGGGGAGGGAGAAGGCGCGCGTGACTCGGGAGCGGGGGTCAAGCTCGACGCGTTAGAAAGCGGCGAGAGCGCGAGATGCGGCGGTGGAGCAGGAGCAGGAGCAGCGGCAATCTGAGGATTTCCGGCGGCTGATTTGCGCGTGGGTGTCGATGTGGGGTCCGGGGCAGCGGCGCCCCCAGGAGCGAGTGCGGGACCAGAGGGCGTGGATGTTGCCGCACCTGCTGCTGCACCTGCTGCGGCTTCATCCATACCTGGCGCCCCGTCCTTCTTGGTCTTGGCCTGGGAATGAGCGGTCTGGGGAGGTGTACCCTGCGGATGGGTCGGTTCTGCAGGCGAAGTGGGCACGCGGCCCGAGGAGCGGCGCTGCGGGTCAGCTGTGCGTTCGGCTGGATGCATGGGTGCTCACGTTTTGCGGCATGACCGTGAGCTGGTGGAGCCGGATGGGGGAGCGGGGATGGAGTTGGGGTGGACGAGGATGGAGGAACAACTGAACGCAAAGATTGTTGACATGAGGTGAGCTTAGTTGCTTGCCTGCCTGCCTGCCTGCCTGCTGCCGGCAGCGGCAACGGTCGGGCCAGCTGCTACATGCCTCGTTGCTGGTGCCCACCAGGCAGGCCACACCAACCGCCGCCGTGACCCCCATATTCCGATCGGCGGAGGGGGTGGCATGCATGTGTGCAGTCATGCATGTACGCAGCCGGCAGCCATTCAATGCAGCCATTGCAGCGTCGCAATTGACATCAGAGCATGCATGCACGGTCGTGTGGCGATCCCGTCAGCGTCTGCATCATTTCTCGCCGCCGTCATCGCCGCGAGCCATGCCAACGTCAGACAGGCGACGACGGCTGCGGCTGATGGCGCGTCGACCGCCGCCGGCTGGCGACTACGCGACTGGCGACTGCGCGACTGCGCGGCGGGCACAGCAGACCAACAATTGCATGTCCCCACCCATCCTCGTTCCATTTGCCGCAGTCAGAGGGCGTTTTGGTGTCGAGGTCGCCCTCTGCTGCTCCAGCACTCGAGCGCCCGTCGGCATCTGCGGACGGCGCGGTGCTATTCGCGTCTGTGAATACGAAGACGAGTCGTCACGTAGTGGCTCTGCCGCTCTGGGCTGGCTGCGTCGGACCAAACAGAGCAGAGAGAGCCAAGAGAGCCAAGCAACTCTGGGCTGGAGAATACGCTTTCTTGCTTGCTTGCTTGCTGTACTCGCAGGAGCATGACCAAGACCAAGCTACAGAGACTGCTTCTGGATAGAAGATCTGGGGGTGGAGCTGCAGCTGCACAGAGGACAAAGGACAGAGGACAGCAGACCGCGGACAGCGGACAGTGGACAGCGGACAGGGGGGGTGCGGGCCGACAGCTGCGACGGTCGCCCCTGTGGTCTCTTCCGTCATGAAGCCAAGAGCCGAGAGCTAAACCTGGAGTAGTCTTCTTTAAACCTTTTGCGGTGCTGCATCGCTTTTTCTGACTCTCTCTCTCTCTCTCTCTCTCTCTCTCTCACCACAAATAACAACAAAGGCCATCAACATCAACTGCCACTGCCATCCTCTTCAGATTTCCACAAGGTCAGGTCGGTCACGCAAACCCATTTCATCCCTCGCCCAGTACATCCACTTTCGCGCCGAGCCCGCCGACGTCGTCCCTGCCGACCGCATCACCCACCACGCCCACCACTCACCGCGGCCGCCGTATAAACCCCCCCTGCGCCAACCAGCTCGCAAGAGCCAAAGCCACCCTCAACCACGTTGGCCCAAGTGCACGCGTCCATTCGGGCATCGCTCAGGATTCAGAACGCCTCGTCCCCCGACGCCCCCCGTCCCCCGTCCCTGGCGGCCCAGTAGGCCAGTCACAGCAGCAGCAGCATCGGCCAGGAGGATATTGCCACCCAGCACCTCCCGCTCAGCCATTATTGTTCCATCCCCCCGCTCGCTCCGTGTTCCAGTCGAGTGTAAAGGTTAGCAACACATTCTCCATCCTCCCTTTCCTCATCTGGTCTCTATCTTTTATCGCCACCGTCCTATTCGCGTTATATTCTCTGCCATTCATCACATCGCTTGTCGCTTGTGATCCTCCCACACTCGTTCCCGACATCCGCCTCTCTTTTCACCGACAACTTGGTCCCTCACTCTTTGGTCTCGCCCCCCCCCCCCTCCTCTCTCCCCCTCCCTTTCTCGACATCCGAACGTCGTCGCCTGTCATCTCCAATATCACTCTGCGCGCTACCTCCCCATCCCCTCCACACCCACCACCTCTCTCGTAATGATCAACACAGCGCGCATCGCGCTGATTGCCGGCCTCCTCCTGCCGGCAGTCACGGACGCCTCGGTCGTCAACACCATCGCGCAGATCACTAGCGCATACGGTCTCAACGAGCAGTACGCCTTCCAGTTCCCGTCAAAACAGCTCTCCGCTTCGGCGTCCCTGTCGTATGTCACCAAGGAGTGGGGTGTCAACAGCCACGGCGTGCAGTTTGGCACCAACGACATTACATTCGTCAGCGACCCCGCGTCCTCGGGCAACGGCAAACGCGCTCCCGGCGACAACACCACTGCCACCGATGCGGCCACCGAGTCGTCAAGCTCAAAGCGCAGGCATAGCTCCACCTCGGACGCTGCCGCCGCCTCGTCCACCAGCGTCCCCGCCCCCGCCGCCTCTGGCTCTACCAACTCGACCGGCTCCCAGGTCCTCCGCATCGAGTACCCCTCGGGCTCGTACTCGTCTGGAACTGGCGGCACGCAGTTCACCGCCGAGCCCCTCCAGGCGTCGGCCAGCTCGCACAGCCCATTCTCAAACTTGACCTCGAACGGCCAGTTTGAGCGTATGCTGCTCTCGTACGATATCTTCTTCCCTACCGGCTTCCAGTAAGTGGTCTACCGCAGCATGCAGTGCCCACACTCCTCGGTTCATCATGAACAAAGGGAGGGTGCCGCACTGACCTACTGAACTCCTACTTTCCACCCGAGCGTGCACTGACCCCTCAGGTTCAACCAAGGTGGCAAGCTCCCCGGTCTCCGTGGCGGCTCTGACGCCGTGGGCTGCTCTGGCGGCCACCAGTCGGACGGCCAGAAGTGCTTCTCGTCGCGTCTCATGTGGCGCTCCGGCGGACTCGGCGAGGGTGAGTTATTCTCACAGATTGAAGCCGTTCTAACATCAGTCTATGCGTACCTCCCGCCCAACAGCGCCTCGTTCTGCAAGCGCCAGTTTGTTGACTGCAACAACCAGTACGGGACCTCGCTCGGCCGCTCGACCTTTTCGTTCCTCCCCGGCAAGTGGCAGACTGTGTGGCTCTATGTGGAGCTCAACGAGGTCGGCTACTCGAACGGCCAGATCTCGATCTGGTACAACGGCGTCCGGGCCATGACGATTGACCAGCTCGAGATCCGCAAGACCACAGAGATTGCCTCTATTACTGGCCTCTACTTTTCCACCTTCTTTGGCGGCGACGACGCGACCTGGGCCACCCCGACAACCCAGTACAGCTACTACCGCAACATCCAGCTGTACGCCGGTCTCGGCGCCTCGAACGCCACCGGCCCCCGCTCCGCCGCCGCCCCCGCGATCCCCTCCCCGACACTCTCGTCGCTCGTCTTCCTTGTTGCTGGTGCGCTCGCGTTCTGCGCCGGCCTGCTGTAACCGTGTTACACTCCCATATACGTAGACCTAACGAACATTTCTAATGTAGACCCCCTTCTTGCTCCCCAGGCCTGGTCATCTGGATAAAACAATGCCAGTGCCATTGACAGCATACCCGGTAGTAGCTGTACGAGTGCGAGCGAGTGATACCTCCCCTGATGCCATTCCATGTCATTCCATGTCATTTGTTGCTCTTATTTGTTTATCTCTCTGAACGACAAGCAGCAGGCAATCAGATAGTGATAGTGGCTGGTTGGAGGACAAACCTTGATGCCAGGCACATTCCGCCAAAGCGGAGCTCGCAGAGGCAGCTTTTGCAGGGCCGATGTGGAGAGTGAACGAGTGCCTCGGTGCGAACGAGAGCAATGGCGACAAGTGCGAGTGCAGGGCTTTCCGATCGCGTTGCTCTGCCTGCCGTACGTCGCACATCGCATGTGAGAAGGAGAGAGCCAAACATCTGGCCCCTGCCCAGAGACCGCCTCTTTCCAGCATACAAAGTCACAATCATCGCAGTCCATAGAAAAGTCAAGTAGACTACAAACAAACAAACAAACAGAGGTGTATAGAAAAAAAATGTGTGCCCTAAGCGAAACGCCATCCCCAGAACGCAGAGCTAGAGTAGCTCTGCGAGCTGATGCGGGAGTGACGCATTTTAACAGGCGTGTATCTTCTCTGACGGCCATGTAGTCTCCGTTTTGGAAAGGTTGAGAAAAGCAACGGAGTCTTGGTTAGTCGAGTTGCGAATATGTATGGAGCAAACATGCATGCGCCGCGGTGGCCTTTTATACCCGTGCAGCAGCTTGGGTGCAGGTTTGCGATGGCCTCGCACGGTGGCTCGGCCTCGCACCCGGAATCTATTCGCCCACGCTGCGCCGAATCTCACTGTGTGCAGACATGTGCTGGGCAGGTAGTTATCTGGCCCCCCGCTATTAGCATTTTGCCACCACGCGAGATTAGGTAACTAGCTGCTGAATGTCGCCACACCCAAACTCCGCCCGGCATTATCTTTTTCACCCACCAACGAAAACCCCCTCCAAAATCTCGACAGCAAGCAGCCACTGCAGCCTGGCAGGCAGCTGGCTGGCAGCAGCCTGGCAGGCTGGCTGCTGGCAGCATCCTGGCAGTGGGCGGCCGCTGCTGGGCTGCAGCAATCCCCCACCACACCCGCCCAGCGCCGCACTCCCACCCCGCTGCTGCTGCCTCCTCCCTCCTGCCAGTCCCTCTCCCTCTGCCTCTCGCTGCTGCTGCTGCTCGATATCGACATTGACTCGCTCGACGCCAGGTCTTCTTCCCATCCGTCAACCCCAAAAAGTCGTGCGTATGCTGTGGCCCCCGCCGTGTGCCGTGCTGCCAGAATGCTGACCTAGTTTTCTTTGCCCCGCCGTGCTGTCGCTGTCGCTGTCTCTGTCTCTGTTCTCGCCGTCCCGTTCTGCTCGCTCCCCTGCTCTCGTGCTCGTTGGACAACTTTTGCTACTGCTGCCGCTGGAAACTGGACTCGTGTCGATTCTGCGATTCTGCCGGATTCCTGGACCTCCCCTCTGCCCGACTCTCCCTCTGCGACACAAAACTTTTGTCACTCCCCACTGCTCTCGCCTTGTCGACAATTTTCATTCCCCCCTACTACCGCTTTCCGAAAACAGAACGCAATGGCTCGCACCAACCTCCGTACCGGCCTCAACAAGGGCTACCCCACCACCACCATCGCCAAGGTGGTCAAGCCCTCGAACAAGAAGGGTATCAAGACGTGAGTGTCGGCGGGCAAGGAAAATCCGGGCCAGGAAAAGGACCGCACGCGAGCGGGAGAAGGAAGGAATATGAGGCGCACCGGCGTCGGAGGGGAGAGACGACGGAAAGGAGGCGCGGGCGGCGCCGGGATGGACGAGACTGGGCTGGATCCACGCCGGAATGGAGGGACAGGCTGTCGGCGAGAAAACTTTGCTCCGTGTTTTGCGCCGCTTGAGCAATGTTTGCGGACCTGCCAGTCTTCCCCCGCCGTCGCCCAGCCCGTCCTGTGTCGACCGTGTGCCCCGCTCCTTGCCTCCCGCCGCGCCGGCTGCATCCCCTCGGCCCAGACCAGACAACCCAAACAAGACACTAACCCCGCAGTGAGAAGAAGACCTTCGTCAAGTCGATCATCCGTGAGGTCGCCGGTTTCTCGCCCTACGAGAAGCGTGTTATGGAGCTCCTCCGTAACTCGAAGGACAAGAAGGCCAAGAAGCTCACCAAGAAGCGTGTACGTACATCTGCAAACTCTGCGCTGTTGTCGCCAGTCTCTGACTCTCAGCTCGGCACCCTCCTCCGCTCCAAGCGCAAGGTCGAGGAGCTCTCCGCCGTCATCCAGGAGCAGCGTCGCCACGCTGGCCACTAATTCTTTTCTCTTCGTTAGCATCGCGACGATGGGAGGGGAATGGTAGCCTTGTATTCTTCATGCAGCCATGCACGGGTGTTGCTTTAGCGGACAGAGCGGAACGGACAGGGGGAGTGGAGTGCGCGCTGCGTGGTGTGCATGAGAGCGGAATTGGCAATGGAATGGGGAGCGAGCTGGCGGATGGCAGTGAGGCAGTGAGGCGCCGACAGCGGTGGCAGGCGTTGAGGCGGGGTGCAGACTGACACTGGCGACAGAGGATCTGCAGACAGTTGCGCCTAGCCGGCACTAGAGCCGCAGAGCGCTCTCAGAAGCGACGTTTTTGTGCGCTCTGTGTCTGCAGAGCACCTTGCCGTGCTCCAGCAGCAGAGGCGGAAGGAAGACTTGCATTGCCGCCGGCACGGCAGCCGACATTGTCATGACAGGCGCAAACGCGCCTGCGAGTCAATGGTGGTGCACAGTGGTGGTGCACAGTGGGTGCTCGACCATGTCAGTCGGCCAACGACAGGGCCAGACGGCGCACCCACACCTGCTCCAGTCCTTCCCCTCTCCCCTCCGTTCGTCGCGCAGAGGCACGTCTGCCCGGTTGCTGGCTCCCAGCTCCCAGTCCAAAAAGAAAACGGTACAAGCAGGGGCAGGCCCCGGCTTCCCGGGCGCGAAAAAGAAGGCCCTTGCCCGGATTTGAACCGAGGACCACTCCCAGCTTAAGATGGCTTCGCCAACCCTAAGAGAGTATGATAGCCACTACACCACAAGAGCCACTGTTATTGTGGTGGTTTCGTCCTGGTGGCGTCGGGGGTGGTTGGGTTGTGGCAGAGACGGCCTGCATGTCGGAGGCAGCGGGGGGGATACAGATACTGGCGGGTCACTTCCTGATGACTAAAACGGCAGATTCAGCGGAATGGGCGAGGAAATGTCCGTTGTGTGACGGACAAGATATGGCGGTTCGGGACGGTGCGGTTGGACCCAGCACGCACACGAGACTGTGGCCTCGGTGTGATTTATCTGAGCAGCATCGACTCTGGGACGGCCTCCGGGTGCGAGGCGGACGAAGACGCTGCTCGCGGTCGGGACGCGGGGTGGAGAGCGGCAGAGTCCTTCGTTAGCAGCTGGCCGCTCCGCATGGCCACCCCGCCACGGGGCGCTTTGCGGGCCGCAGCGACTGTGAGAACTGCGAGGCATGTGTCGGTATGGTGAGTTGTGGAGTGTATCCTGGCCCTCTGCCAGAACCTGCTTCTCGCGCAAGAGGCCAGACGGGAAGTCGAGTCCTTCACACGGCCCCGGTGAGTGGAGCCGCTTGGAGCGGGATCGCGATACATGACCGCACCAGCGTCATACGAGGCGTTGGCCCGCTTGCTCCGGGACTTCTGTAGCCATACGTGGGAAGGCGCCTGCGTGCTGGCGTGAGTGACACGCGTGGGAGAGGACATGGTGCGGTGGGATGCACGTTTGTGGCATCCGCGTCCAATTTCGATCGCCACACTTCGTGGCACAACCCGTGAGTTCAGCGCTCACGCAGCGCTACTGCAAACTATCACTTGCCCAATCCAGGTCCCCACCGCCTAGTCACATGTACATACCCTATGAGCACCAGTGCTCCCCTCTGAGAAGCCTGAACGAGATACGGCACGTCGAAACCGAAAGGCAAAAAAGCTGGGGAAAATAGCAAGGAAAATCAGCGGAAAAAGGGAATCAACCTCTTCATCCCTCGCCTCTTCCCTTGTTCTTCCTCCCTCGTCCAAAAATCGAGGGACTGCTAGTTGCTGCTACTCTTCTACATCGTAAGGGAGTCGAACCCCTGCCGCGTCGATGGCAACGACGCATGATACCGTTTCACCAACGATGTCAGGTTGTGAGTAAGAAAGAGGGCATCTCCGCGAACGGCGAGGCGGACCCGTCGGCCGGAATCGACTACGTTAGGCTACAGCAGGGAGTCTGATGCGGAAAGGACGCGAAGACTGACGATGGCAGGCGCCAGTACCGAATAAACACGACTTGGAAGCGCGTTAACGCTGCATTCTCACTGCTCGCCCCTGCGGATGGAGCAGACGGACCAGCTTATATTTCATTTACTACACCAACATGCTCATCCGCATCTCACCCCCTCACTCCGCCGGACCATTGCTCCCCGGCACTCACACCGGCATCCAGATATCGCCCCCATGCACCCTGTTCATGCGGCGCTGCACCTCGAGTTCGGCCGCTTCGGCGATTTCGGCGTCGTCGCGCTCGTCGGTACCTGCGTCGCGGCCCTCGGACGCGCGAGCGCTCATTTCGGACCACCAGCCGCCGCGGAAGCGCTCAGGACGGTGCCGCCAGCCAAACTGTTATTAATGTCAGTGATTATTTTCGGAGTCTTCTCATCACAGGTCATCTGGACGTAATGTCCAGGCTCAAATAAATGCCAGGAAAATGCCGCCAAAAATCTCAGAAATGAACAACAGAAAAAGATTTCAGGCAGACAAGTGCCACAAACCACAGACCGAGACGACACGTTCCACGCTGCTACTCACCTTTGCAAGGCCCCAGATTACACCCACAGTCAGACCCATGCTCGTGCTCGGGATCAGGAACCAGCCGACGGCGGCGCCGCCGATGCCGAGGACAGCGGTGCCGACGCCCGCAATGGCGGCGCCAATCACGGCGTACTTGGCCACACGGAACATGCGGTGGATAATGTACCGGAAGATGTAGCTGCGCGGTAGTGGTCAGCTTTACTGAGTCTCGAGCAGCTGCAGATCGGTCGCAGGTGGCCAGAGGCCGTGGCGCGTCGTCTCCATGGGCTCGGTGGCAAGACGTCTCAGCTGGAGAAACGGGGCGCGCCACAGCTGAGACCACATTGCCACCCACCGAGTCCCTCGCCACCCGCCTTCTATTCCTTCTGCGCATTCTCCCTCCTTCCATATTTGCGCGCTTTTGTCCTCTGGCTCTTTCGCACCCTGCCACAATGCCGACGATCGCCGTTGTATCCCCCGTGTCAGCCACTCACCGGGCAGTGGTCAGCAAACCCCTCGTCGCGACGCTGTTCGGCCTAACGCCGCCGGCCTTGTTGCCCAAGGCAAGGTACTTGAGGTTTGTCTTGGCGGCCGATTCGACTCGTTTGGCGTTGCCGGCAGCAGATGCAGCTGCCGGGCCAGATCCACCCGCTGGAGGCGCATGTCCCGGAGGAATGTGCGGGTTCCCGGTGGCGTGAGGCGGTGCATCGGACATTCCTGATAGGATTCTGTGATCTGCGGATGTGGAATCTGGAAGCGAGAGTGGAAGATGAGATGGAAACAAGTCGCGCAGACGAGTTGGTTGGTTGTTGGTTGTTGGGTTGTGGGTGTGCTGGGTGCTGGCTGTGCTGTGCAATGACGTAGAGTCCAAAGTGATCGTCATTAGCCGTCAGGGATTCCAAGTTCCGCCGCCCGCCCGTTGGCCAGCCCAGCCCAGCCCATCCAGCCCGGGTGACAGCTTTGAAATGGAACGATTCAAAACTTTTCCTAATAGAGCACGTGTATAAGTCTAATGTATTTATCTTACCTTGTTTCTAATCGGGATTAGGAAGCGAGAACGCGTGTCTCTGTATTGGCTGCCGCTAACCACCGCCTGGGTTTTCCCTGTGTGTGACAGACACCACCCACCCGCACCGGACCCACCCACCCAGCCCAGACAGGGAGAGAGAGCGGCAGAGGCACATTATACTCCAACGATCAGCCCAAGTTTTCCATCCACTCTTTGCCATCTCCGACGCCTCTCATCTTCCCGTCCACCCAGCAGCATTCAAAAAGGAGAGTAGCATCCATCTCTCTCCCCCCTCTCTCCCCACCGCCTCTCCCTCCCTCGACACGCACGCACGCAGCACGCGCAGCAGCTTCCGCCGCCCCGCTCCACCCCCGACTCACCACATCAACAATGGCGACCAAGCTCTCGCGTCCGTTCCGCATCATCGCGCTCCCCCTCGTCCGTGTCCCCCATGGCCCCCTCCGCGCTCGCGCCGTCGCCGCGCCCGTGAACGCCGCCGCGTCGACCAGCACCCCCGCCGCTTCTGACGCTTCGGCATTAACCGCCGCCGACGACGAGACACCGCTCACCCTCTACCACATCCAGCAGCCCGACCAGCTGACCCCGGGTGCCGGCGGCCCTCCCCCCATCGTCACCCGCGCGCTCGACAAGGCGTCCGAGCAGTGGCTCAAGCTGGCCGAGAAGAAGGAGGGCACCGTCATGCGCTGGTTCTACGACAAGGGCGAGAGCCTCATGGACCGTATGGACTTTGAGGAGTGGGCACTCAAGAACGTGCACGAGGGCAAGGGTGTCAAGATCGCCGACCCGACGAAGGGCGAGGTCCAGGAGAAGATTGAGGTGAGTGCTGAAGCCGCCCCGCGAGTCGTTGCCAAGTGCCGGCACACACCTGCGCCGGTGCTTGGCCACGAGTTTATCGGAGGAGACATATGAGGCGCCCGACGCGACGCGTAACGTGGCCGGCAATGTGCCGGCGTCGGCATGTCAGAGGTAGTCGTAGTCCCTCCTGCACCTGTTATCGGGGCCGAGTGTCTGCGACGTGTGTCCGCGCCGAGTGCCTGGTCTCGACGCGTGTCCTCAAAGATCCAGCCATACCCCACACTCCACAATGTCGCTAACGCTCAGATCCCTCTCCTCCGCCCCACCAACGTCGCCCCGGTGCTCCTCCCCAAGCTCCACCGCTCGCTGCTCCACCGCATTCCCTACCACAAGAAGATGATGATCCGCTCCATCGTTGGGTGAGTCTATGTCGGTGCTGGTGTAAAGACCACATGTCCGGCGCCACCGATTCCTGGGCCTCCACTAACCCACAGCTCCCCGCTCACCTGGCCGTTTGCGATTATCCCCATTATCCCCAACTTTCCCCTCTTCTACGTCCTCTGGCGTGCGTGGTCGCACTACAAGGCGTGGCGTGGCGCCCTGTACCTCGAGACCCTCCTCAAGAACGGCATGATTACCGAGACGCCGTCGCCTGCGCTCGACCAGATCTACACGGCCCGTCAGATCACTGCCGGCTCGTCCGAGAAGCCTGCTGCTGCCTCTTCCGACTCGTCGTCGACCGACTCGGACCCCTCCGTCCTCGCGTCCGACCAGCAGCCCGCCGACCCCGCCAGGGTCGAGCTCCCGCACTACGGCCAGCTCCTCCTCACAAAGGAGGACATGCCCGCGCTCACCGACGCGTTCCACCTCCGTCAGTCTGAGATCATCGACATTGAGCGCGCGATCGAGCAGGCCGACCACCGCGCCAGCGAGGCCGAGAAGACCCTCCGGTTGAAGGCCGAGGGTGCGAGCCAGAAGGAGTAGACGGCAGTAGACGGACACGGACAGACGACTAGAGGATCTCTCACGGACACGGACATGGAGACCCACCGACCCCAACAATATACCCAGCCACGCCCCACTCTACCACTCTCCGCATGAAAAGACACGAGAAAACGGGGCCGTGGCCCACCTCCTCCTCTTGTGGAGTCGATAGAGTGGAAAGAGAATCACCCCCCTCTTACCCCTCTCGCGCCCTGCGTGGGCAACCACTTTACTCGGGAACCAAGCTAAACTAGGCGAAACCGTAACCCCCATAGATAATTGCATGAATGCATGGCTGCGGCCGCTGTACTGCTCATCGTGTGCGCTGGGTGTGGGGCTAAATACCCGCTAAATAGCCAGATCTCGACGCGCTGTGGCCCAGATTGGACGCAAAACGGCCACCAGCTTGTGTCGAATCTGGATCTGGAAAAGGCACTCCGTACCACTGGCCGGTTCTCCGACCAGAATCGACACAAATGTCGGACCAGAATGTGTCGAGTTTGGACGAGTTGGGACCGCTGTCAGACATTTTGTATGGATTCTGGCGCCGGGTGATGATCAGCCACAAGTCATCTGCTCCATGCTCTGGCCAAGATCCAGTCCAGCACCCGTCAGAATGAGAATGAGAAATGCGATGCAGAGAACACGGCCATACAAACCCTTTCACCAACCACTCAACCTCGACTCCACGGGCAGACCTCCGCCCCATCCGTCTCCTAGCCCTCGTTCTAGTAGTTGTTCACCTTGTAGCTGCCACGCAGCTCGACCTCGCCGTCGACGCCGTCGGGCGCGCAGACGAACACGCCCTGCCGGTCCGCAATGAGCTCGGCGGCCTCGGAGCCCGCCTCGGCGCAGACGTGCTCGTCGGCACAGAGCGCGTGCGCCCACTCGTCGCGCGCGTACGTCGCCTCGGCGCCGTGGCCGTGGCCGTGGTTGCACGCGTCGGTGTGGATGTGGTCGTGGCCGCAGGCGTCCGTGTGGACGTGGTCGGCGTGCACGTGGTGGCCGTGGCTGTGGTCGCACGCGTCGCTATGCACGTGGCCGTCGGTCCCGCACGCCGCCGAGTGGGCGTGGCCCGCCTCCGCCTCCGCGCCCTCCAGCGGCGGCAGCGGCGGGTTGAGCAGCGCGTGGCCGAAGAGGTACGACGTCTTGGCGACGACGGCGTCCACGTGCATCAGCGACGGATAGCTCATGAGCGGCTCGCTCGTCTCCCTGTGCTTGCGGCCAAGGATCTCGTAGAAGACTGTGTCCGGGTCAGCTTGCTGTCATGCATGCTTCAGGAGAGACCCACCAAACCACGCAGTGGAGAGCGCGCCGCGCGTCACGTAGCGCATGTTGGTGAGCGCCTCGGCGCAGTCCATTGCTGCGTCCCGGAAGCGCGTGTAGCCCGTCACGCGCGACGCGTGCAGGAGCGACTTGGCCGTGTGTGCCCAGAGGTCCGATTCGCTGCTGTCAGCTTCTTGCTCTTGTACTCGCTCTCGCTGCCAGCGCTCTTCTCCTCGTTCCTCCTCCAAGCCAGATAACTCACAGCTGGGCAATGCCGGTGCCGAACGCCTGGGCCGGCGTGAAGATGACGCCGCTGGCGGGCCACGGGTAGAGGTTCTGCAGCAGGCGGTGCAGCTCCTTTGCCGCGCAGATGTACTCGCCGCTCGCCGCGTACTTTGCCAGCACGGCGTCCTTGTCCTGGCTCACGGCCGCCACGACGCGCTCGAGCGCCGGCACGCCGCCCGCCTCGGCGCGGACGTCCGGGTACACAAACTCGACGTCCTTGCCCGCCGACCCCGGGCGCTGCGCGACGACCGCGTTGGACCTGAGCGCGAGCTCGGGGACGCCGGTGCCGAGACCCGCAGCGCGCCGGTGCAGCGCAATCTGCCACTCGAGGCGCTCGGGGTCCGTGTCCGCTTCCTGCGCCGCGGGGCCCTCGAGGAATCCCAGGCTGTCGAGCGTGTCGGTCAGCATCGAGAGGGTCGCGGCGTTGCGGCGCAGGCGGAGGTTCTCGAACGCCTCGCCGGCCATCTTGGGCACGGGCACCTCGCGGGTAAGCGCCGCATCGTGGATGCTGAAAAGGTTAGCAAGCACAGACGGGGAGGGGAATATAAGGGCTGATGCAGCACGGACGTAGCAGCCAGACTCTCCTCCCGCTGCGACTCACGTCTCGATAGCCCGCTCGTAGTTCTCCACGAGCGGGAGCAGCTCGCCGAGCCTCGTCAGCCGCGACGCACGGTCCGCGGCAAAGTACTGTGCAGGGGACAGGCTCCAGAGCTTGGGGTTGAGAGACCGGTCGCTCTGCTCCATATGCGCTGCCTCGACGGCGGCCGCGCGCTTGACGGGGTGCACCGTGCCGCCAGCGGTGTAAGGGACCTGCGCGGCGGAGAGCGAGGAACGGCCCTCCCAGACAGGGAGCATGAGCTCGTGGGCATGGTGCCGTGTCTGGCGGAGAGCAAATACTTGGCGCGACATCGGGCCAGAAGTCGGTAAGAAGATGGAGGTGAGGAGTGATGGGGACGATGAAGAGTAGAATGGAGCAAATGTCTCAAGCTTCGGTCGGCTCTTTGGAGGTTGCTGGCAACCTTGCGTCAGTCAGGCCGGTGGGCCGATCGAGATTGCCGACGTGTGGGGCAGATACCCGAACTTGCTCCCCCAAGACCCTCCGACTCTACTCGTTCCATGCCCCATTGCAACACGCACAGCTGCATCATGATATACTACGGGTACAATCACATGGCGTCTCCCGTTTCCGTCGGTGCATCTTTGTTTGTTGTTGTTGGCTGTCAGTTAAATACCGTCCTCGGCAACAGTCGATTCTTAGTAGAGGGCGGTGATAGTATTAATTGTATTGGAGCGGCGCAGTCGGCGCTGGCTCTTTTCGGGACTCATTCGGGCTCGGCTACACATATAGGGGACGGGTGGCGGGCACACCGAGGTAGCCCGCGTTCTCGTCCTGGGGCTTGCGCCGAGGGGCCTTGGGGGCCGGACGCTTAGCCTGGAAGCGGTCGGGAGGGAGACCGGTGGTCCTCAGCTGCGGGCTCGACTTTGTGCGGAGCGAGTTGAGGTTTGGTTGAGTGGACGGAGCAAGGGCGGGGCGAGCGTACATGCCACCAGCCGATCCGAGAGACCTCGCGGAGGAGTAGTCCAGGGACTCTTTCGGAGGGGCGGAGCGCAGAGGACCCATACGGAGAGGCGAGGATCCGGGTTCGTAGGACATCCGGTTGCCAGTCTTGCGGTCGGCAAGGGGCGTCGGAGCGAGTGAAGAGTAGAGGTTGACAGGCGAACCCATCGAGTTGACGCGCACATCGGTGGTGCGCCGCCGAAGCAGGGCTGGACGAACCAGCGGCGCCTTTTTGGGCGACGGTGACGGTGACGGTGACGGTGACGGAGAAGGTGAAATGTGAATTTCATCGTCGGTGACGTCGGAGGCTCCGGGCGGGGAGAAGCACAGGAATGTCGGCTGCTTCTCCCGGCGCGTCGCCTTTGGAGGACGGCGGAACATGTCCTCGTCGTTGAAAACGAGTTTGGGAGGAGACCTGGGGGGAGACCTGTGGGGAGACCTGACCTTTGGCGGCGAGATGGTCGGACGTGATTCGTCATCGGTGCTTGCCCGGCGGTGGCGGCCCCAACCGAGGTTGCGCCGGCGCACGGAACTGGTCACCGACTGGCGGAACTCGCACTGGGAAGACGGGGACGTGCTGTCGCGGTATGTATGCTTCTTGGGGGACCGAGGGTGTTCGAGGGGGATATGCTCGCGGGCAAACTCGAGGAGGAGGGCGCTCACCGGGCGGCTTTCGCCCGACTCGATCGACAACTTCTTGTTGCGGAAGCGAGACTCAAGGGGCGGAATGGGGGCACCATACGGGGAGGCCGAAGCGCGGCAGTTATGGCGCGTGAGGGAGACCTGGCGACGGCGAACCACCTGGCCAAGAGGGAGCTGCTCGAGAGGCTTGTACTTGGCCTTTGATTCGGCCAGGAACATCTCTATCTCGAGCGAAGTCGACGGCTGGTGAAAGTCTGAGAGTTAGCATGTTCCTGGAGTCAGAAACTCACTGGTCATCTCCTCGTCTGTCATAGCGCTGTTGATCCACGCGTGCTTATTCTGGTGGCACACGTCCTCAGCCTCACGCTGCCACTGGATCCAGGACGCAGTGACCGATTCGTCGATATGTTCAGTCTCATCCCAATAGTTGAAGTTGTCGCGCTCGGGGACAAGAGGCGAGGGGGGGCGGAGGGACTTGAGGGTCGACTGCGAGTTCTCCTCGGGGATGGTGGCCTCCACCTTGACGGCAGCACTGGCAATTGACGAGTGCTGGCGCTTGTGAGTGAAAAAGGTCGAGAAGCTTGCCGACAGAGAGGACGACAGGGGCGGGTTTGACATACGGGCGCTGCGGGCGTCCCAGGAGAACAGCGACGACTCGTCTGTCGAAGTGTAACACGTGTCCAGACCGGGCGTGTCCATGCCGTAGTCGGGGAGGTTGAGCGGCTCGGGACGGTTGCGAATCGGGCGGAGCGGTGCAACAGCGCGGAGCTGAGAAGCGCCATACGGAGACGAGCTCTCGGCCCGCACCTCTTCGAGTGCCTTGGAGAGACCGCTGAAGGTGTCTTCGGGACCCTCGGCGTCTGAAGCAAGACTGAGGCCAGAGAGGGGACGGCTCTTGATGAAGAACTTGCTGACACGGTTGGTCGAGCCAAAGACCTCGTCCTCGAGCGTCACGTCGCCAGACTCTGCCTCACCGGACGCATCGTAGCTGGCAAAGCTCGACATTGACCAGCTCCTGTTCTCGCCCTCATGGAACGAGCTGAGCTTGACCCTCTCGTCGCGCTCGAACATGCGTTCACCAACGGTGGGACGCGAGAGATGACTAACAGAGACGACGCTCGAGGCATTGGAGGCGACGCGGCGACGGGGGGGACCCGCACTCGAGGCGTTTGAGGAAACGCGGTGGCGGGCGCTCCAGTCCGGACGGCCCAGAACGGCATCCGCCGACGGTTCGCGATGGTGGCGAGTAACGAATGCGGGGCGGGAAGATAAGCGGATGCTTCCCGAGACGTAGCTGAGCTCTGCGCCAGCGAGTGATCCCATTGTGCTGCCAGACGCGCTGCGGCGGCGGCGGTGGAGGGAGAGCGAGACACCCGAGTCGTACCTGGGGAGGGAGTCAATCGGCATGCGCAGAGGGGGCTCGTCATCGATTCCGGTGTAGTTGTCCTCAAAGTAGTTGGTGTAGTCGTGGGTGAGGGAGCGACCGCTGAGAGGCATGCCGAGGCTGGAGATGGAGGCAAGAGTAGCAAACGACTCGCTCCTGGAGTGGTCCATGGGGGCATGGAGCAGTGGAGAGGGAAGAGGGGGGAGCTCGAAACGGGGAGGCTCGCCAAGGAGAGGCTGCTCCACCGGCTTCCTGGTCTGCTCAACAAACTTTTGGAACGCGGGGTCGCCCTGGAACGAAGGAGAGCGACGGGCAGAACGGACGGTCCTGACACTGGAAGGGGTCCTGGACTTTGTGGAAGGCGAGTACTCCTTGAGCGGAGAACCGACGGGCTCCTGGGAGAGTGCCTTGTGAAGGGCGTTGATAAAGCTCGAGTTGCGGTCGCCACGCTCAAGGCTCATCATCTCCCTGGTGAAGTCGAATGAGGCATGGGCGTCACCAACCGCAGGGGCAGAAGGCATAACCTGGGGCGGGGGAACACCCTGCTGCGCGCGTTGGGCCCGGCGGTCGACCTTGCGGTCCAAGGGAGGAGCGGGGGGAAGACCTCCAACACGGGGTGCGTTTGAAGTCACTGTCTCCGAGACGCCCTGTGCAATGGCCTCAAGAGGAAGAGAGAGGTCTTCCCACTCGGCAGGAATGGGCAGGGAGAGAGTGATTTCGGGAATTGTGGCGTCCTTGGGAGGTTTGATCTCCTCCTCCGAGCTGGTCGCAGCCAGGCGGAAAGACGGAGACGATGGTGACGAGGTAGCAAGCTTGGAGCGCATTCCCGTGAAAAGGCTGGCGACCGGAGAGCGATGGGGAGGGACTGGGGAAGCGCGGTGGCGAGCAGTCTCAGCCTTGCGGGCGGGCAGGACAACATTTGCCTTGCCGGCAGTAGCGTTCCTGGCAGACGGGCGAAGCGTCGACTCTCCGCCACGGACGGTGAGCGGCGTGGTGGTGTCCACCGTAGCCAGGAATCTGGCGAGCTGGGTGGTAGCAGAGGTCGTGTCTGAAATGGTGACTACCGCGTCAGTAAAGCCATTGCCGGGGACATACCATCAGCCTGCCCTCCGCTTCCCTCGGGATTAAAGCCCATACTGCCAAAGCGGCTGTAGAAGGCGGCAGTGTCGGGGCTTGTGTCATCCTCGGGGTAAAAGACATTGTCGTCCCGCAGAGGGGTGAACATCGCGGGGGACTTGGGGCGGGCGGCCTGCTTGGACGGGGTGCGCTTGGGTGTGGCGATCGACATGATTGTGCGTTTGATCCTGGGTGTGCCCTTTGGTGAGCCGGGCTCCACACCCTTCTTCATAGACACCCCAAAGAGACCCGTGAGGCTCTTGCGCTTTGGGAGCGAGCGATGGGTAATTTGCGATGTGTGGTGCGCTGACTCGGGGTCGAGGTGAGGGGTTGTCTGGATTTTAGGAGGTGTGGCAGGAGTGGTGGCAGTTGAGGGCTTTGTAATGTGCAGGGTCGGGATCGGCTGGCGGGTGAGGGTTGCGTGGGGAGTAGCTGTCTTGGCGTCGGTCGCCGTATGGACGGACGGGGCTGGAGCTGCTTGTCAGTCGAGAAGTTGTCAAGCGACGAACCTTTCCTGGCCTTGCCCGTGAGGATATTCCACACGCGCGACTTGGTCTTTTCTCTCTTCACCGTTGCGGGCTGTGTCGGCTCAACCGTTTCGTTGATAGGATCTAACGTTGTCTCAAGCGCCCGTGCAAGCGACGCGAACCGCTTCTCCTGGGGAAGCTGAGGAAGAGCTTTTATGGTGCCGGGCACAGAGCTACTGCACGACGGCACATGTATGCTCTGCTCGGGCTCGGGGTCGAGCTGCAGAGCAAGCGGGGGCGCATCAAAGTTGGACAGGCTGGAATTAGCACTGCACGAGCGAGTGATTCGCCTTTCAACCCATGACTTGTCAAGGTCGTCATCGGTATCGGCGCCGTCAAGAGGGATGGCGGCAGTCTTGGGAGTGCGGCGTTCGGCCTCGATGGCCTTGACATGAGGTGCGCGCTCGGGGGTGGGGAAAGCGCGGTCGATCACGCGGACGCTGTTATCGGCACGCTCAAATGGGTCTGGGGGGCAGCTGGGGCGGACCTTGTGCTCTGGAAGGAACCGCTCGGCTTTTGATGCGATTCCGCGAGTGGAGCGGGACCAAGCCGAAGGCCGGCTTTCTGACACCTCGGTGGCGTTCAAAACGGTCGTGGTACTAGTCACTGGGGCTGCCGTCCGAGGCTCCGTGATACTCCATGCTGAGCTCGGGGCCTTGTGGACAGTCTCATCTCCGGCGAGGAGGCTAGGGAGAGCTGGAACCGGCGGCGGCGGTGTCTCGGAACGTCCCCATCCAAGGATGCTTGCTAATCCTTTGCGACGAACGGTCTTGTCTTTCCGTCCTGTTGAAGACTCGGCTGCACTGGAACCTGAGCGGAAGAGGGAGCTTGGAATTCGACGCATAGAGTTCCTGAAGGAGCCTTGGCGAGATTCAGCCAAAAGGCCGGGGCCGCGGAGGGTGGGTTGAAGCGGAGGGTTGGTCATTATGTCGGGAAAGGATTAGTGTAGAGGTGCGGTGAAGGGTTGTGTTGTATGGGCTGGTCGTTACTGGAGGAGGGGTGGTCGTTGGTCGTTGAGCTGTTGTGGTCGTCGTTGTCTGCTGATCCGGCGATCTTGCGCTCGGGTGATCAGCCGCAAACAAGGCAGGGGAGTGTCAACAACGGTGGGGGGTCGTAGCTAGCCACGAGTATGTCGTCGAGAGTATGTCGTGGCGTGTCGTAAAGAGTCGTGAGGAGTGTATATGGAGTACACTGGGCCAGGAGGCCGCTAGGCAACCCAAGTGGAAGGAAAGTATGTAGGTGAAGAGAAGAATCTTGTGAAACGGGAGATGCTTCAAGTACACAACGTTTCTTGACTTTCAGGCGTCACGGCCGTGGTGGGCGCGCAACAGCAGTGGCTGGCCGAGGTGCAGAGGTACTTTTGATGTTGGCTATCGTAAGTGGCTGCTGGCTGGGCGAGGAGCACACTTACAGGATGGAGGGGGTGGGCGGCCGAAACCCAGGTGTGTCGAGGCCAGCGAGCCTGGGCACCCAACGGCCGGGGCAGGAGGGGAGGAGGAGAGCTGATGGTTGGGTAGGAGAGATGGAAAGTAATGTTTATTGGCGTTTGGTTTGAGGGTACGAGGGTGTGGGAGTAGAGAGCGAGGGGAGAGAGCGACGGTAAGGTGGATGGCGGCGGGGGGTTGGGACAGAGGAGAGGAGAGGAGCACTGAGACAGGACAATCGGGGTGGCGTACCGAGGCGCTTTGGACGGATGGAGGGCTACGGTGATGACGACGGGTGGCTGCTGTATCGTGACGCTCGTGAAATGTCGTGTGGAATGGCGACGAGAGAGTATATGGCAAAGGAGAGGGAGGGGATGTTGGGGGGAAAGAGAGAGACCGCGACAGCTCTAAAGTAAAAGAGGACGAGGATGAATAAAAGACAGGCGCGTGTGTAGGCGGAGAGGAGAGGTCTCTGTGGGCTGTGCACAAGTCCGAGTTGAGTGGCGACTGTGCATTGCTCTGTTGTTGTTGTCTCTGGCTCGTGCTTCTGCGCACGCTCCCATCCCAGGCGTGGCGGGGGCCGTTGCTGCTGCGCTGCTGCTCGACGCGCCTGATTTCTGATTTTTCCTGTCCCCGTTTTCCTTGTCTCCAATGGGTCCGAGCGTCACCCGTGGCGGTGGCGTTTCGATGGCGGGCATGGCGCTCATGAGCTACCGTGTTAACATGTCTCTTTTTCCCTGGACATGCAGAATAGCAACATCCCAGCGAGCCCAGCGTTGCATTGGGCTCATGCACCGTGAATGGACCACGGGGTAGAACAGAGACAAAGGAGGGAGGAGGACGAGGGACGAGGTCAGTGCGCGTCTCTTAGCCAGTGCGATCCTGTCGTCGGGAGACAAGTGGCCGGAGCGCACAACAATGACTCCCCTGTCGATGCACTGTGCGCGCAGCAGCGCACAAGCACCAAACATCAGCACAGATGGCCCGAGCGGAGTGGGAGCATGGGTGTAGATCCAGCATGCAACGAGGCGCGAGAGTCGCCCAATGTTGAGCAGACGAGCGCGTGGGTGCTGACATTCTCGACGCTGCACAACGGTTATCTCGTCTTGACTGCCTGGCGTCCACCATGGCGTCGGGCGCAGGTACGACGTCACACACTGCTGTCACTCTTCAGCCAACGCACCAGTAGAGGTGTAACGGCCTGCGCTAATGGTATGGTCTTTTCCTATTGCCTGCATGCAATGTCCAATAATAATAGCCCACGGCCGCGGGCAGGTGAAAAGCTCATGTCGAACATGGACTTGGCTCATGTTGGGCACGCGCGACGCGGGCACCACACCAGCGACGCCAGCCAGTACTACTCCAAAACACGAGACGACCGACGTGACTTGGGCCGGAAACCGGCAGCCGTTTGGACTACGTTTCTCTTCCCTCGCACTACCTCCGAGTCGCCTATGGCGTGCATCTCCAAGACGTAGCTCAAGCGCTTCACAGCCCATTGAGATCTACTCTCGGTGCCCACAATACTGTTTGCTCATGGTCTGCTCTCGCAGGACCCCACTTCCCGGGGTGCAGAGCTCGCTCTCAGGACAGAGGGAAGAAGAGAGTTATCGCCCAGGCCCGACTCTGGCTCCCCTCTTCCCTCTTCGGAAGCCATTCGTGTGATGGCACACAAACGCAGCGGATGAAAACGAGGGCACATAGATCCAGTGTCCCATCGTCCGACTCGGTATTCCACAAGAGCTTCTGAACTGCTGCCATTGCTCCAAAACAGGGCTCCAGAGTGCTCTCTCACCCATGCGTGTCTTCCATGCCAGACAAACACGCCCCGTGCAGCGAGCGGAGGACGTCCCCAAGCCCGCGTGCGCCTTGCGCGCTCGCCCAAGCTCAAGATCTCAATCCAGCACGATGCGTCTTCATTCCGTCCAAACGTACCCAAAAACAAATGAGCAGATCTGGGAATCAGATCGCAGCGCTTGGTACCACGGCCTGCGGCCGCCCCAAGACCAGCGGCAGCCCAACAAGGAACGAGGGTGCTGGGTGGAGGCAAGCAGTTTGGGGGCCAGCTGCTCCCCATTCGCCGCGGCCCGCACGCAGCAAGCAACATTGGTTGAGGCTGTCGGGTGGCCTCGACTTGCCTCTCAGGTGCAGCTAAGCTGCAGCCTTTGGTCTACGAGCGGAGACCTCGCGAGGAGAGTCTCTCTGAGGCGGCAGCCCACATGCCCACCGGCGTCACCCGAGGTGTGATCGCGTCGCGTCGCGGCGCGCGCGTCCGTCCGACATCTCCGTCCGACATCCGAGACGCGCTCGTCTGCTGCAATTCATGTCATGTCATGCATTTCCCCGTGGCAAGGGCCAGACCTCTCTCACAGCATACCACGTCCACTCCAACCACATCCTGCAGGATGGTGGCGCACGCGGAGGGCCTCTCGACAAGCACCCTGCGCCAGCGGGCGCCAACGCGCCGCGCGACGCCAACGGGCCGTCCTGGGCGCTTGGGATGTAATGTTGCCGGTCCGTGCGTGGGGCTTGCTGTCCGGCGTGCCGACGAGCACTTTGCCCGCGCCGTCCGACGGGCGCAGGGGCACTTTGGGGGACGCAGGCGCGCCAGGCTCCACCAACGGCCCAATCTGCATTCCCGGTACCAGGCGGAATGTGCTCATGTGGCACTTTTCGACATGGACAATTCAGTGACCGCTGATCCCGGCTGTCATGTTAGCTGGCTCCCGGTCGCGTGTCTTCCCAGTGGGGGAATTCGGTGCGAGAAGGAGAGAAAAGAAGCAGATCGATCGTGAGCGCGGGTGCCAGCGTGCAGGTATTCGGAGTTGTGGCAAGTCGCAGGGGATGATCGCGGTGGAGCTCTGTTGCTCCTTGATGTGGGGCCGTGACTGATCGGACAGGGCGATGCTGCTGTGACCTGCTGTGACGATAACGAGAGGCGTCCAACGCAATCACAAACACAGATTCTACCCGGAGCGCTCACCAACAGTAAACAACAAACATTGCAGGCTTCCCCTATCCCACCGTTGACACCGCCGACGGGCAATCGACACCGCGGCACTCCGCGAAGGTCTACAGCTCGCACAAACACGGACAGGGCCCTCGGCGGACTCTTTAGTATTGAACGCTTGGCCCCTAGACCCACAGGACACGGTGTCTGTGTACATTAAGGCTTACCGGCCACCAGGACACGAGGCGCGAGCAACGACATCAGAGAGAGATATCAGCTCGTGTGAACGTGTACTGTGGGGCAGCATCGCCGACAAGCTCGGGGACGCTGTCCTGAAGGCAACAGGCGGTAACTGATGCGAGAGTGGAGTGTTCTCATGCACGGCAGTGGTGAATGGTGCAATGACGGCACCACACGGTCTAGTGTGTGTTGTCGGAATACACCCTCATTAAAGCCCCCACCCTATCACCGCGCTCCGCTCCGCAATGATCGCGAGCACGAGCACACTTTCGTTCCATCGGCGATTGCATTCCACATTCTTTACACGACTGCGCTCATAATGTACAGTTTTGGTCCTCCAACTTAGAGCTGGCGCCGGCGACCAACGAACAGGTCACCGCGAGCCGCAAGGTCGGAGACGGACGTCGTGTTAGCGGTCGACGCAATGTCGTCGCCCGTGGCAGTAGTAGTGCCGTTCGCTCCAGCGGCGGAGGTGGTGTCTGTCGAGTTCGACGTGGTGGCCGTCGAGTTTGAGGTAGGCACGGTGCTGTTACTGCCAACGGTAGTCGAGTTGCCGGCCGTGATGAGGATCGTAGGGCAGGTCGGGGCGGGGAGGTACTTGCCGTACTCGCCCGCTGCCCAAAGGACGACGCCGTTTGTCCAGCCAAAGCCGGTCACGACCTGGTGTCATGTCAGCACGCACCAAACACGCTCCAGGACGACCCTCCAACTCACAGTGTACTCGCCGCCGCCTCCAGCTGCGTCCGGGTCTGTGACGTTGAACTTTTCAAACATGTGTCCCTCGTCGCCCTGGTATGTGCCGGTTGCATTGAGCTCCGCGAGCGGGAGCTGCGACAGCACGCCCGGGAGCGAGCCGCCGGTCGAGTACCACGAGCAGAACGCGGATGTCATGTACCGGTTCGCAATCTCCACCGCGAGCGCCTTGGGCCATGAGAGCCCCTCGATGCCCGGGACAGTCAGGGACGTGTTGCCGACGGTATTGTTCGGCTGGAGGGGGAGATCGGTATAGTTGACGCCGAGCTGGCCGGGGGCCACAGCGGGGAAGTCGGAGAGTACAGTGGTGGTCACATTTCCGGCTGTGGGAAGGAGGCCGCCGAGTGCCTCCATCGCCTTGATGGTTGTGTCTGCTGTCAGTTCCGGCATGAGAGGTGCTATACTCACAAACGTGCGGCGGCCAGACGTTGGGGAAGTCCCAGTTTAGGCCCGTGTCGAGGAGCGACGCGACCGAGGGGGAGCCGGGGTACTTTCCGAGCAGGAAGCGAAGGCCCGACGCAACCTCGAGTCCGAGCGTTTCGTTCGTCACCAGCGCGGGCGGCGTCGCGTTCTGCCACAGCGGCCACAGGCCGGCCGGGGTGAACACGTCAGAGCGCGTCATAGAGGTCATGTTGAAGTCGTACCAGAACGCCTTCACGGGGTCCCAGTGCAGGTCGTTGACGGCTTCGGTGTAGTTGGCAGCCATGGCGCGGTGGTATGCAATCTTGTCGCCGTCGGGACTGATTGTTCCGCCGCCAGAGGCGGGCACAGGGCACTGGCCGTCCGCCGGGGCCGAACCCGCGCCGGGGGTCTGGCCTCCGACCTCGGCCCCAGTGCACGAGGTCGTCGCGTTCGACACGGGGACGGTCGCGTTCGGGTTCAGGTTTGGCGCGGCGGTCGGGACTGTGGCGGCAGTGTCGTTGCTCCGGGTGTTGTTGCTCCCGGCACCGCCAGTGTTTCCCGCGGTGGTCGAGTTGGCGGTCGCGGCGTAGAGCTCATACAGAGAGGCCACCTGTCGGGTCAGTGCTGCGCACGCAATCATACCCGAGTACACACAATAGCGTGATCGCCAGCAAGTAGGGCAGTGAGGTCGACAGGGACCATTCCGCGGACGTTGAGCGTGCGGAGAGCAGGGTTGTTGTCCGTCTTGTTAAGCAGCGGCTCCTTGCACCAGCGCGACGAGTAGTCCCAGCCCGACTCGGCACCCGAGGCGAGCTCAGCATAGAGGTCTGCACGCTGCGACTCATTTAGCGCAGGCTCAGCCTCCATGACAGTTGTGTAGTCCTCAACATAGCCTTCGGGACGCGGCGCCGAGTTGCTGACGTTCCAGTGCGCGACACGGAGAGTGCGGTTCGTGAATGGCGAGGTGATGAGAGTGGTGCGGTTTGTCTCAAACCACTCGAGCTCCTGGTGGAGAAGAGGCAGGCCGCGCTCTAGCACCGTAACGTTTCCTGTCGCCTTGACGTACGCGTCCACCATCTGCGCGAGGACGGGCGGCTGGGAGCGGTTCA
Organism: Apiotrichum akiyoshidainum; assembly: GCA_002973495.1. Classification (NCBI taxonomy): domain Eukaryota; kingdom Fungi; phylum Basidiomycota; class Tremellomycetes; order Trichosporonales; family Trichosporonaceae; genus Apiotrichum; species Apiotrichum akiyoshidainum. The sequence goes on along the minus strand of PQXP01000074.1, from coordinate 8,470 downwards.
GATAGTACTTGCGGCCACCGTTCGGCACGAATCCGAAGGTCTGCAGTCGCGGTCAGCGGGGCTTTGCCACTGTGCAGTCAGGCTCACCTCGACCATGTCGAACATGTTCTGCAGCAGGTTCCACGCATACGTGTGAAGCTCGCTCGCAAGCAGGCCCTCGAGGATCCAGAAGCTGTCCCAGTAGTAGATCTCGCGGTATCGGCCACCGGGCACGACGATGGTGTGGTTGAGCGGGATGAGCGAGCTCTCGCAGCCGCCCGGCTGGCACAGCGCCGTCTCGTTCGTCTGCCGGATCAGCAGCTCCCAGTACGAGTTGACGCGAGACACCCAGGCATTGTAGATGGGGTCCGTGACGTTGCTGAGGATGGCAGGGTTCTCGACGAACCCCTCGATCTGGACAGTCTCCAGCTCCTGGCCCTCGGGCTTGAAGTTGCTTTCCACAAAGGAAATCATCTGCCCGACAGTCTTGTTGGCACCAAGGGTGTTGAACGCCGACAGAGTGTCGTTGAGGGAGCTGAGGGACGGCTTGTCGACAAAGGTCTGGTGTCAGCTGCAGCTGGTCTGATGGATTCAGAAGCTTGCCTTTGAGTCGGGGAAGATCTCTGCAAGCTGCACGTCCTGCAGCAGAGGTCCTGGGCAGTACGGGGCACCGTCGGCGCACCACCACTGCGTGGGCGGCATGCTCTCYTRYMCRSRTACWAGTGTGTCGGGAGGCACAGAGGCGGAGGGGGTCGCTGCTGACTCGACGGAGGTAGTGTTTGTTGCGCTCGCCTCGCCAGTGGCAGTCGCGTTCGCGTTCGACCCGCCGCCCGTGGCGGCGGTGGGCGGGGTGAATGTAGGAGCCCAGGAATCGGATGCCGCGGTGCCGCCGCCCGCAGCGGCGTCAGTGGTGGCGGGGGCGGCCGTGTCTGTTGCTGCCGAAGAAGACTCTGTCGTGTCCGCAGTGTCCGTGTTGGGCCCTCCAGGGGAACCGGGCGGGGTGTAGGTCGGCGCCCAGGACCCAGAGGTCGTGCCGCCGGCTCCCGCGGCTGTGTCCGTGGTGTCGGCCGTGTTGGCCCCACCCATGTCCTGCGGGAGCGCCTGGGCACCCAGGACGCTGAGAAGGAGGAAGAGATGTGTGGCGAGCATTGTGCGCGAGTCGTTAGTCGACGCTTGGAGCAGTCAACAGGGCAAAGGCCTTTGCGCGGTGTGTAGGTCACCGTCTTATGTCTGAGACAGAACAGTCCAGCTCACATGTCGAGCCCACGTCGAGCAGTGGAGCTATCTGACGCCCTTAACGTCAGCTACGTCTTGTGTCATCTGGTGGACGTCTGTCAGGTCGTGGAGCAACTCGTAGGCGGCGATTCGAAGGCTGACGTCGTGCCGCGTCTCTCCTGCAAGTCAGAGCTGTGGCCGTGCCACATGATGCAAGAGTCGCCAAGAGCATTCCATGTCAGCATTCCATCTTACTCATCTTGTCCACAGTCTGGCGTCAGTCGCAACTCGTGAATCAGTAGAGTGGACGCGCCTTTGCCATTTGGCAAAACTAACTTTGGGCAACAATTAAAGCGGGCAAGTGACTTGGAATCGCACAGGTGACTGCCGTTGTGGGTTGCAAAAGCCGCTAACACGAAGGCACAAGGCACACCATCTTGGAATGACGAAATGACGTTCGGACTTGAACTCTTTCCATCGGCAGAAGCAGGGCAGACGGCGAGCAACAGCAGGTTGGCAGGGGGAATGGACGGCACGGAATCATGCACATGTTGTCTTCATCAAAGTCACCCGGCGCTGCACCGATGACCGAAGCAACTCGGTGAGCCCATGAACGCCAAGCCTGCCTCTACTACATGACCGTAGAGCTACCCCGACAGCCGATCACCTGATCCCCGACGCACCGCCTTTGTGGGCTTCGGACGCAGCTCGGCTTTGGTTCTTGGTCACTCATCGCCGGGAAGCAAGTCGGTCCTCTGTCACTCACGGAGTGCTGCTTCCGAAGCAGAGAATATGGGATAAAATCAGCGCTGCAAACGGGGGAACGCACACCCTCTTCGCACCGTTGTCATTTCACCCACCAGCTCACTACACAATGCTTGCTGCGCTCCTTCTTGCCCTCGCCGCTCCCGCCTCGGCAGCAATCTACACTATCCAGCACCTCAACTCCAACCTCTGCCTTGACAACACGGACGGCAAGACGACGGAGGGCAACCCTGTCCAGGTGTAAGTCCAACCGCCCAGGTGCCACAGCTCACCCCACAGCTGGACGTGCTACGCCAACAACCCCAACCAACAGTGAGCAACTGGCGCGTTTGCGGGTGTTTGACTTCAGGTGGGACTTTACGCCAGGCAAGTACCCCACGAGGATCATCCTGCGCGGCACCTCCTTCTGCCTTACCGCCAACAATGCGGATGCACCGGGCGCGTCTCTCACCATTCAGACGTGCAACGGCGAGTACTCCCAGGTCTGGTCTGGCCCCCAAAACAACAAGATCTGCCTCCTTGGCACGAGTGAGTGCAGAGCGTGCTGTGCCTTGGCTGACAGCAGACTTCTGCCTCGACCTCACGGACGGCGTCGCCGAGGACGGCACCAAGCCGCAGCTGTGGACCTCCTATCCGGACAACCCGAACCAGAAGTGGGACTGGAAGGAGGTCCAGACGTGTGCTGTCTAGTGCCCACAGTTCCACAAGGCACCACAACTACTCGCGTGATGGACGCTCTTGACGATGTGATGGACAGTAGCGGGTCATGGTGATAGTGGACACTTGTTTAGTATGCAGTACCTTGGCTTCGCGGCGAGCACCAGGCTGAATCGACGGGATGCGAGCTGTGGGCTTGATCCCTTTGACCCACCGGCCACATCGTGTTGTTTGCTCTTGGAAGCCCAGCTCAAGTCTGGCAAGCCGGCAGCTCTCATGAGCTTGCCAGCCATGACATCATGACAAGTGGTCCTTTTATGTCAGGCTCAAACCATGTAATAACCACGTGGCCTCCACTTCTACAGGGTGTTAGGCTCATCCGCCTCTCAAAAGTTCATCCCAGCCAGGCCCGCCAGGTTTATGATGCAAACGATAACAAGACCACCCACACCCACTCACCCTCATCCACCACACCATGCCCAAGGCGACAAAGGCGACCAAGACCAAGGACGCCGCTCCGAAGGGCAAGAAGGCCGCCAAGGCCCCCGCCGGCAAGCTCTACTCCAACTTCCTCCCGATCCCCGTTACCCTGCCGTCCCCGGTACCCATCGCGTCGTCGTCCAAGGCCAAGGCCGCTACGAGCACAACTCACTATCTCTATGTGCGCCCGCACAAGTCGTCTCCCGCGTCTGAAGACGACGAGAGGACAGTCTTTGTCGCCAACCTCCCGGCAGACGCGGACGCGCATGCGCTCCGCACGCTCTTTGGCCGCTGGGGCGTCGTCGAGAACGTCGAGATGACGCGTGCCGCGGGCGGTGACGTCCTCGAGGCGACTGTGCGCGGGCTGGACGTGAGCGACGACGAGGACAGCGATGACGATGACGAGGAGGAGGAGGACGCCCAGGAGGACGCCCAGGAGGGTGCTGAGCCGACATTCATGGGCACTGCCGCGCCCAAGCTTCCGCGCTCCCAGCGCAAGCGCCGGAAACCCAACACCCTCCCGCCGTCCGTCCCCGAGGTCACACCGCTCCCTGCTGTCCCYTCCKYGCCGGGCACATCCGGCGTGCTGTCCTGCCGCATCATCTTTGTCGACGCCGTCTCCGTGTCCCGCGTCATGGCGTACAGCGGCCCGGCCCTCCTCCTCGACCTCGCGCCCTTCGGCCTCGCGTTCCTCGAGGAGCAGTACGCAGCCCTCCGCCCCCCAATGTCGCTCATCAAGGAGCACTCTGACACGGCCATGGCGCGCTACGACCACCTCCACTCGCTCCTTCTCTCCTCGCGTGCCAAGGCCCAGGGCGCCGGCGCGCTCGTCGACGAGGACGGCTTCACCGTCGTCGTCCGCGGCGGCCGCTACGGCCGCACCGGTGGTCGCGACGGCGACCCTGGAGGCGTCGGTGTCGCTGTCGCGAGCCGCAATGTCAAGGTCGACGAGAGCAAAAAGAAGAAGGGCAGCGGGCCCCTCAACGACTTTTACAAGTTCCAGCTCATGGACCGCAAGCGCAAGGGTGAGTTAGCGGCGCGCCAGCTCGAATCATGCTCGGCGAAGCTACCATGCACCATCTCTCACACACGCTAACACTCAGAACTCGCCAACCTCCGCGCCCGCTTCGACGAGGACAGGAAGAAGGTCGACGCGCTCAAGGCCAACAAGCGCTACCGCCCGTACTAAGCTTCTACCTCTGCCTCTGGCACTGTACCACTTCGAGACGAGTCGTAGATTGGGACCTGGATGTATACTCTGCACTGACACCCCTAAAAGTACGAGTACTGTACATGCTGCATCCGTCTAGTCTACCTTGTCCTCCACTACTTGCTGACAACCTCGTACACCTGCTCGCCCTTCCAGCTGTCGTCGCGCTTGAGCACCTTGGCCCAGAAGCCCATGATGGGACGCCACTCGTCCATGTTGCCCGGCATGCCTCCGCGGGCCGGCGCGCAGAAGACGGTGACTTCGCTAAAGTGCTTCTTGATGCCCGCCTCGGCCGGGCTGCCGGCCGGCGCGCGGCTAAAGTACATGACTGGCGTGTTGGACTTGTCTCCGGTCGTCTGCTTGCCTTCGAGGCCCGACAGGATGCTGACGACCGAGCCGAAGCGCTTTGCGGAGGCCAGCGGCTTGGAGGCAACAGAAAGCGCGAGACCGAGGGCGAGAGCGCCGCCCTGGCCAAAGCCGAACATGTGGATATCCTCGACGGGCCAGTCGGCAGTCAGAGACGTAATCAACGTGCGCAGCTTCGCGATCGCCCCGCTCGGGTCCGCCGCGCTCGGAGAAAGCGGCTCAAACATCGCGTCAAAGCCGGGGTACCACATGAAGCTCGGCGTGTCCATGAGTGGAACACTGAGGTCAGCGCCTGTAACAGCGCAGTCGGGGTCTGGTGGGACCGTTCGACATCACCAGAGCTTGCTACCATGCCTGCTTTACTCACGGGAGAGGGGCCTGCAGACTCAGCACAGCGGTGAACGGCAACTGCATCTGCTTCGCTAGGTTCGTGTACGCCGCTTTGTTGTCACCTGTCGAGTCAGCTTCTACGAAACGACTTTCAAGACTGAGAGCAGCGAAACCGGCACTGGAGCAGTCCGAAGCCAGTTCCAGGTGTATGGGCAAAGCCTCAACCTGCTGCTGCGGCTTCCGGCCTCCAAACCAGCGTGTACTCTGAGGCGAGATTGCACTCACCCAGTCCGTGGAACATGATAAGCAAGTTCGCATCGCCGCCCTTGCCGGGGAGATAGTCTCCAACCCAGCCCTTGAGCTCCGGTTTGGGGCGGACGGGGAGCGGTGTGCGGGTCGCCGGCTTGACAGTGAGGGGCGTCTCCATCGTGGTGGTCGTGTCAAAAGTGCGATAGTCGTTCGTGTGTCGTTCCTACAGATCCAAGTCCTTTGTTCCAAGGTCTTGCTAAACGGTTTTATGATACGAGTGAAATGAAGGGCAAGAACAAGATGGCAACGAGCGCTGGCAACCAGACGCGGTCATGTAAAAGTGGAGGTCCCAGCCTGGCGTGTTGTTTTTGACCCACGGCATGGCTGGCTGGGTGGTGAGCGGCAACAAAAATTCGGACTCTGTGCGTTCATTCCACCCACCCAGGCCTATCCACTCTGCTAGTGCTTGCATCCTCCAACTCTTCCACAACAATAACAACACCACCTACCCGCATACGATGCTCTTCTGCCCGTACTGCGCAAACAACCTCACCATCGGCGACGGCGACGATACCCCGGACAAGTGCTGGTGAGTCTCCGCGCGCTACCCGTGATGGTGCAGGAGGAGACGAGATGGTATCGGATCGCAGTCCAGGCAGCGAGCAGATACGTCGGTGGCGACCACAGGCCCTCGCACTCAGAATCACTGGTATAGTTGCCATGGAAGCGAGGAGAAAAGAATACGTCGTGCTGGAAAGGAACGCCCCAGTGGAGGGCGAAGATATACGCAAGGCGTGAGCGAGTCAGATCGTGGTGCAACCGCCTTTCGGTTCACCACGGGATACTACTCTTGCCAACGCCCGTCAAAGAAAGCGAGAACGCGAAGCGAAGAAGGGCGATACCGCGGGGTCTCTCCCTACTCTCATGGCCCTCATGGACAAAAACTGATTCCACAGGGTATGCCCGACCTGCCCGTACAAGTGGGTGATCACCCAGCAGATCAGCATGCGTACCCATCTTGAGCGCAAGCAGGTCGACGACGTGCTCGGCGGCGAGGACGCATGGGTGAATGTGGATCAGACAGATGGTGAGTGTGCACGGATGAGGCGGGGCGGGTCCAACCCAGCTTGGTCAAGAAGCTGGCAAGCTGGCATGTACCTCTCAGTACCGGTTGCGGGGAGGGGCCGTGGACATGATGCTGATGCTCTCCTCTATCAAACCCATTGCTGGCGACCCACTACGATACCATCTCCAATACCATCTGGACAATCCTGGCGACTACGCTCTCGCTCCATCTCTGCGCTACAGCGGACTGCCCCAAGTGCCAGGACTGCCACCGGGCGTACTTCCGTCAACTGCAGATTCGTTCCGCCGACGAGCCGATGACCACTTTCTAGTGAGTATTGCGGAGTGCTGACACACCTGCGGACCAGGCCCACCACAACGGTCTTTGAGAGCTTGGCACCGCACCTGGCCCTGTGCTCCAGTTTATCAGTTACTAACACCCGCAGCAAGTGCGTCGGATGCGGATTCCAGTGGCGTGAGGTGAGTGCAGCTCTGCTCAGTGATTGCAATGAAGCTGACAGCGCAGAACTAGACGCAAGCCGCGATTTTGTTGTATGCATATCTTATTTCACATCTACACCTCTACTCCGCAGCATGTATCATGATGAGGCAGGCGGTGAACTGGACAGTCCAAGCTGGGCAGCAGCCGGCAGAGCCGACGCGTATCCTCGGCAGTCGGTATCGAGTGGAGGTCAGCAGACATGATCTAGCGACACCATGAGCTCGCTCCGCCCCGACTCTGTTGGAAAACGTTTCCGCCGAGCACACGACTGGGCTCGGCACGGTCATGGTCAGCTGCTGTGCATGTTCGAGTCCGAGATGCAATGATGACTGATGGACCGCACGCGACGGGACCCTGGGCTGGGCGCTGGGCGGGCAGGCTTCGGTCCGGTATTCACCGGCGGGCGCCGTCATAAAGAATGTCCAATGTTGGCTAGGCCGAGATTTTGAATCCAACATCACCGTACGCACACCCCCGCAAAGCAACCCACCCACAAACCCAACTCGTCGAAACACACATTCGCATTCGCATATCGCCCACCTCTCTAGACGCATCGACAAGAACTACCCACGACTGCGACCCGCAGCCCGATACCGATACCATCCATACACGGTGCACGATGGCAGCAATCCCCACGGATGTTGCTCCGCTCGCGCCGGCCGCGGCCTTGGCTCCGGCCCCTCCCCCGCCGACAGGCAAGGCCGCGCTCAAGGCCCAGCACCACCTCATGTCCGGCGCGCTGAGCGGACTGACATCCGCCGTCTGCCTCCAGCCCCTCGATCTCCTCAAGACCAGGTTGCAGCAGGGCGGTGTCGAGGGAAAGCGGTGAGTCTGGCCGTGCTGGTGATCATAAGCGAGCGCGTCGCTGATGCTGATGCGATCTCGCCGACGTCTGCGTCACCGTCCAACGCTGTTCGTTTCGTTTCGTTACCGGATCTGGACCAACGATTTAATCGCCTTCGCCCCAATTCTTGATCTTCAACACGTGTGCTGTGCTCGTGTCGTACTCACCACTGCATCACTAACACAGCCGGAGATTGGGCACCGTGGTCAAGCAGGTGGTCAAGGACGACGGCATCCTCGGACTATGGCGCGGAACAGTACCGACTCTTGCTCGGTGGGTCCCGGAGCCGGCTGCTGCATTATGCCGGCCACTCAGCAGCTCGGTGACATCCTTCTCTCACTCACCGCTAACCACCCTCCAGTAACGTCCCGGGCGTCGCGCTCTACTTCTACATGCTCTCGAGCATCCGGTACGAGCTCGGCCGGATCCCCGCGTTCAGCAACACGCCTGTCGCGGACGGCAAGCGGCGCACTGCGCTCTCGAAGCTGACTGCCTCGGGCAACCTGCTCGCTGGCGCCGTCGCGCGCACGTCCGTCGGTTTTGTCCTCAACCCCATCACGATCCTCAAGGCGCGCTACGAGTCGAGCGCGTACACCCAGTACCGCTCGCTGGGCGGCGCGCTGCGCTCGCTGTTCGCAAGCGGCGGCGTCCGCGGCCTCTTCCAGGGCTTCACGGCGACCGCCGTCCGCGACGCGCCGTACGCAGGCATCTATGTCGTGTTCTACGAAAAGTGCAAGGAGATTGCGAGTGAGTAACTGCTTGTCCGTGTGGAGCGGTAGTAGCAGGGGACTGACCGCAGGCCGCGCAC
>PQXP01000366.1:0-26433 GCA_002973495.1 Apiotrichum akiyoshidainum | reverse complement strand
CGCGACCTACACAATACTTTGTTGGCGAAGGCGAGGAGCAGGGCGAGGAGAGCATGGAGATGTCCGAGGATGAGGAGAGCGTCGCATCCGCGGACTCGGACGAGATCCTGCAAGAGTTAACTTCTCCCCGCGCCTCCACTTCGGCAATTCCTACGCAAGAGGCTGACGAAAGCTACGTAACCGACGAGTCCGAGGAGATGGACATGGAGGAGACGGCCGTGATGGACGCGCACATCCAGCAGCAGTGGAACGACGACGACGAGGCCGACGAGCCCAACGAAGAGGAAGAAGAGGATATGAGCCTTGACGACGTCACCACCAGCACGGGAACCGACGAGGAAAAGACCATGGACTTTACTGTTGCCCTTGGCGGGGTCATGCCGTCAGTTCCGCCGCAGGGCGCGCGCCCGAACCGCAATTCGATCGGCTACCTAAACCCCGGCTCCGAGCACGAGGAGCCGTTACACCCCGGTGACGGCACTGACGAGTCTATGATGATGGAGACGGCAGTGTATGGAGGCGTCTACGTCGACGAGTCTGTCTCATCTGGCGAGGACACCGCCGGCTACACCGACCAGGACAACCGCACCGTCACCTACAACTTTACCAACGCCAGCGGTATGGACTTTACGACGGCTGTCGGCGGAATCTATGCCGGCGACCAGAGCGGCATGGAACTCACGATGGCGATTGGCGGCATTCATTCCAACACCACACGCCACAGCGATATGGACCTTACGACCGTCGCTGGCGAGATGACGCGGCACTCGCAAATGGACCTTACGACAGTTGTTGGTGGCATTCACGCCGAGGTGACAGAGACCGGCATGGAGTTTACAGCAGTTGTCGGCGGTATCCACCAGCAGCACACTTCGAGGACGAACATTTTTGATACGACGGCGACCACAATGCGCACCAACATCTTCGACACCTCGCGCCCAAACATTTTTGCCCCGGACAGTGACTACCTTGGCGGGCAAACACAGACAGCGCTGTTGTATCCTGTTCTGGAGCCAGCGCGAGTGGAAGAGATCGAATCGGAGCCTGAGCGTCTCAGCCGCAGTGCCAGCACCGACAGCAGCTCTTCAAAATCCCGTGCAGGCTCGGCTACTCCTGGCCGCAAGACGCCGAGCAAGTCGGCCACGCCATCTTTTATGCGCCCCACTGCCGCGTCTGCCTCTAAGAACAAGGAGCGGGAGGCTGAGAAGCCGACAACAACAACGAAGAAGAACGTCTTTGCGCCCTCTCCCGAGACTCCTGGCCTGCAGCGTTCCAAGAGCCGCACACCGCGGAAGAGCGGTGCAGCCATGCAGACCGCCGCCAGCGTTGCCAAGCGGTTGAGTTTCGCCCCTGAGGAAGCCTCGACTTCTGTTTCTTCTTCCACGTCCTCGTCCTCGGCCGCCCAGATCAACCCATTCGCACCGAGCGCCTCGACATCATCGGTCCCGGCCTCGGTACTGGGCACACCGCGCAGGTCGCTCATCCCGCGTCGCTCGGGTACCCCGAAACGCCCTCGCGACGAGGAGGCAACTGAGGACCCCACGTCGAAGAAGCGCAACATCTTCGCGCCAGACGCGACGGGCAAGCGTCCCTTATTTGCACCCGCTGCTGTCGCTCCTGGGCCGTCACGTCCAGAGGACGAGTCGGGAGAGGAGGACATGGAGATTGAGGAGGACACCCCGGACCAGGAGGACCTGGAGCAGGGGGAAGACCAGAACGATACTCCCGAGGACATCCCCAACAACCGCTTCGTTAGCCCAGAACCCGCGCCGCCCGCACGTCCCGTCAGCTCGTATACGCCCCTCCGTGACCGCCCGCGCGTCTCCCTTACTCCTCGCAAGTCCATTGGTGCGCCTGTCCGCCCCGTCCGCATCTCACTTGACGCTCCGCCGCCCCCGCCGCCTCGCTCCCCGACACCTGAGCCCGAACCGGAACCCGAGCATGAGGAACCCTCTGAGCCGGCCCCCATCACGCTCTCCAAGTTCCTGGAGATGACGAACATCGAGTTTGTCGAGCACTTGGTCCATGGCCGCAAGTCTGTAGGTGGCGGCCTCTTGGGCACTGAGGACCGCGAGTTTGAGCTGTACGACTTTGTGACTGCCAATCTCGACTCGGTGTACGTCAACTTTTTCCAGTGGGCGATCGACAAGATGGTGACGGACATTCGGGACACTGCCGGAGAGTTGGGCGAGATTGAGCGCGCCCTCGACGAGGACAACCCGACCGCGGTGCGCGAGTATCTCATGGCGACCGAGGACGAGCGGCCGATCTTTGACATGATGCTGCGTGAATACAAGACCAACACGCGCCTGCGCACCAAGAGCGACTGGTACGCGTGGAAGACGAGCATCATGGAGCGTATCCGGCCCGACGTGCAGGCGATCCGGGACGAGATGGTCGCGGACGCTACGCGTTTCCGCGCACAGCTGGACGTGAGCAACCGCATCCTTCCCGACCTACGCAGCAGGCACGAGCAGCTCAAGGCTGAACTGGCGGCGCACCGCGCCGCTGTCGAGCGGATCGAGGGCTGCGACCAGGATGAGCTGCGCGAGCTCAAGGTTGGCGTAGTGGAGCAGAAGTGAGTGCGCAGTGGGTTGCCAGCGAACTGACATCAGCGCCGAGATTGAGAGGTTCACTGCTGAACTGGAGGACAAGACGGCGCGGCTCACCGAACTTCAAGCAAAGTCGGTTGCCATGGGCGCGGAGTGCGACGCGCACAAGCTCGCGATCGAGACAGCGAAGGCTGAGAGCTCCGAGTCGTCGCCGTCCGACGTTTTGCGTCTCGAGGCCGAGTACCGCTCTCTGCAAAACCTGCACGGCTGGCGAACTACGCGTGCTGCACCGCTTACCCTCATATTTGCGGACGAGCTCGAGCTCAGTGTGCCGCTGTTGAACGGCGCCGCTGCGCTCGGCGGCACGCAGCTCGGCCTCGCCAAGCCGTCCTCTGATGGCCCGACCAAGGGGCTCTTGGATCTCACGCGCCGTGCACTCGTGCTGTCCCGCCCTGCGACGCTCCCGGCTCTCGTGCGCGCGACGGGCCAGCTCTGGACAGCTGCGCGCCACGTGCGCGACGAGCTGAATATCCTGCAGCTCTACTACCCCGCCACGTTCGGCAGCGACGACCAGGGATTCACGGCCACGGCGGCCGTCATGCTCCCGAAGGAGCGGTCAAAGGCCAGCCTCGCATTCACGGTCCGGCCCGGCACACTCCTCGCGTGGCCGAGCGTGCATGCCGTCACGGCCGTCAAGGTCGATGCCCAAGTGGCGTACGGGTCCGCCAAGTGAGTATTTGCGCGACAACTTGAACTGACAGCAGTGCCGCGCGCCTCCAGGACTCGGCGCAGGACACGCTCGCGACGGTCGTGCCGGACGTGCCCGGTATATTCTACCAGGCCGTCGCGATCGCCGCGGGCGACCTCGTGGCGTAGACAGGGCAGTGCAGGAGGGTGGTTGTTAGTTCTGTGGAAGTAGAACGTTGTGCTAGTGCTATACACACTTATCAGTAAAGAAATAGTCTGCAGTTTGGAATGTATTTGCTAGTTTATCTGCGGTCATTGTGCGACGGGAGTGGACAAGCTAGCAGTGCCTCGGCTCGCAGTACCACACCCAAATGGAAGATTCGCCGGATGCTCGAGGGCTGTGAGGTGTGGAGGCCTCTTATCTTCGTTGCAATGTGGCTAGATTCCCCTCATTGGAGGGGAGATGTCCTCACAACTCCCGCACGCTACAGCAACATGAGCAATTGCTCCTCCTGTAGAAGGGCGCAGAGTTCATCATTATTGGGAGGCGGACTCTGTCAAGCTTGCCCCTCACCACTCAAGCCAAAAGGAATCGTCGACAACTCCCCACGACGTCCCACAGCCTGGCCAACTACAATGACAGTTTTCTCTGCACCTATAGCTCATTTTACCGTTTCGCGCCAAGGTAAGCTCACCGCCAGCTGCGGTGGCGGCTACGAGCGGTCGGGCGTCTGGAGCACTCGCGCCGTGAGCCAGACTCTCGAGGGCCCAAAACGGCCCGGCACCGCGAGTTCAAGCACAATACAACCGTTCCAACAGGTGCAAACGGCCCATATGCGTGCGGCACCAGCCGGGTGCAAGCACTTTTCTCCGAAGTACTCGTTGCTGGAAGTGAGGAGTTTCCTCTCCTCTCGCTTGTTTGGTCCTGGACGGGCGACGCGTGCCAGTATCGGCCCGACGATAAGGCGACGAGGTCGGATAAAGTGCCGGCGGCAGATTTGGGGGTGCACCTGAGCGGGCAGGCTGGGGCTATATTGAGCGGCGTGCTTTCTGGAGGCACCTAGGCGGAGTGGGTCACGCAGGAGGCTGGGGCGAGGGGTGCGCGGCAGTCGTCATGGGGGTCCTCGCAAAGCGCAGAGGGATCAAGAGGGAGAGCGAACACGTTCACGTTTCCTCTCAATTTTCTTCGGATCTTCGCTTACGGTGGAAGAATGGCGGTTCTCGTGCTATGACGTTGTGCTGATACTCTGCAACCGGCTGGCAATGTGTGTGGTGCAGCTGCACTGGCCGCTATAGGTGGTTTTGCAGTATAGCCAGCAGCAGGCATGGCCAGTTGCTGGCGATGGAGCCACATTTGATTCAGCAGAGATAGCGGACCCCGACACCCCGACCCGCCGAATGATTGAATCAAGCCGAGGACGCAGCCACCAGGGCCTGTGGCGCTCTGATAAAATGCAAGCAAAGGGTGGAATCAACAGCATCAACAGCAGCCAACGGCAGCTGCCATGCATGCAGTCTCAGTCCTCGCACGCAGGTCTGCAGGTTTGAGCAGTTCTGCAGCATGGCGGCGGCAGCCCGCGCACGCCCCCGGGAGGGAGCCCGCTTGCCGGCCTGCCCGTCCGCTGCGCTGGGTGCGCCCCCCGTTCCTCTTCTTGGAGTGCTTACCCTGTGGGAGCAGTAGTATGTCAGTGTCCCGGCTCGCACCCGTTAGTTTGAAAGCCCTGCTCAAGTGGTGGTGGTGATTTGCTGATGGAGACGAGATGCCGCCGGGAGAGGGGAGCGACCAAAGCCAAGCCCTAGACACGAAACCCTCGGGCCATTTTCAAAAGGGACAAGCGGGAGCTTTTTTGCCGCTCTCTGCGCTGGCGCGCTGGCTGTGGGGCGTGGGTGGGTGCGTAGCGCGTCACGTCACACCTCTGGGCGAAATGGCCGGGGTTGAACTGAATTCATGATCTCTGACACTCTGACTAGTCAGTCTGCTGAATGCTGCTGCTTCGAGACCATTGACCACGACAACAACTCCTACTCCTCCTTCTCTTTACACATATAATCCAGTCCATCCCCATCCCCCGCCGCCCGCGCTATCAGCATCCACCGCTTTCCTGCTCGCTGCGCACAACGCACATCTCCCCCTCCACGCCGACCACCACGTCGCAACACCTCTCCCAACATGTCCACGCCCGTCTTCAAGATCGCCCCCGGCATTCAGACCTATGACTGGGGAAAGCGCGGCTCCTCGTCGCTCGCTGCCCAGTTCGCCTCGTCGAGCGTGCCCGACTTTGTCGTCGACAACGGCAAGACATATGCCGAGGTGAGAGTTGACGCTGGAACCGGAAACATTGACGCGGTGGCGAGCGCAACCGCCGGGCCGGGACCGTGCGAGTGGCATGTGAATGGCATGTGCATGTGCGCAGGCGAATACGCTGGGTGACTGCTACCAACCCTCGAACCACGGCTGCATTCAACCGGCCATGCTGTGGAGTGTGCTCTCTTCGTGACGCTCCTCTTCCGCTGCGGCTCGCGCTCGCCCGTTCTCTCGCGCCCCCTTACACCTCGCATGTACTGACCCCCAGCTCTGGATGGGTACCCACCCGACCGTCCCCTCGCGCACTGCGACTGAGACTCTTCAGGAGCGTCTCAAGGCCCACCCCGAGCTCACCGGCCACAAGGTCGCCGCAAAGTACCCCGATGCCCCTGCTGGCCAGCTCCCCTTCCTCTTCAAGGTGCTCAGCATCGGCACCGCCCTCAGCATCCAGGCCCACCCCGACAAGAGTCTCGCGGAGCGTCTGCACGCCGCGCGCCCGGACATTTACAAGGGTGGGTAGAGTGCAAGTTGTGTGAGCTGACGGCAGACCCCAACCACAAGCCTGAGATGGCCATTGCGCTCACCCCGTTCCGCGCGTTCCTCAACTTTCTCCCCCTCCCCAACGTTCTCCTCCACCTCCTGACCGTGCCCGAGCTTGCGAACATTGTCCCGTCTTCGGCGGTCCAGGGCCTGGCCGAGTCGCTCTCGCTCCCGTTGGACGCTGCGGCGGTTGCTGAGGCTGTCAAGCAGCCCGCGGCCACCGAGGTCTCGCAGCCCCAGAGGGCTGCGCTGGAGTTTGTCTTCTCCTCGGTAATGTCCGTTTCCCCTGATGTGTACGGTGCCGCTGTCGATGCCCTTGCGGCGAGGTATTCGCACGGCAAGGCGATTGCCGCTTCCGAGGCTCCTCTCGTCGACCTCGCGCTGCTGCTCAACGAGCAGTACCCGCGGGACGTCGGTGTCCTCTGTGTCTTCCTCCTGAATGTTGTCGACTGCCAGGTCGGCGACTCGATCTTCCTCGGCGCCAACGTCCCCCACGCATACATCTCGGGCGACATTGTCGAGTGCATGGCTACCTCTGACAACGTTGTCCGTGCGGGCCTCACCCCCAAGCTCCGCGACGTCGACACCCTCGTCAAGATGCTCACGTACGAGGCCGGCCCCGCCGAGCGTCAGCTGCTCCGCCCCACCGAGTTTAACCGCGACCCCGCGACCCTCCTGTACGACCCGCCGATCGACGAGTTTAGCGTCCTGCGTGTCCACCTCGCCAAGGACGAGGTCACGACCCACCGCCCGATCGACGGCCCCTCGATCGCCCTCATCACCAACGGCGAGGCCATCATCTCGTGGGCGTCCGGGCTCGAGATCCCCAAGGAGCTCATCGTCGCGCGCGGAGACGTCGTCTTCCTCGGCGCCGGCGTCGAGTACAAGTGGAAGGCGCGCCAGGACACGGAGGTGTTCCGCGCGTTTGTCGAGGCGTAGGACGTATACGTCTAGTCTCCCATCTCAACACACGCGAGTCTCTGAATGTGGTCCATGGTCCAATGGACATGCCGCCGTCCCTGCGGTTGTAGTAGTAGCGCCATTGCGCGAGTAGATAATAGGGATATTGTAGGTCACGATGCAGCTATGGACTATGACTGGGGTAGCATCAGGTGGTGCTGATAGGTCGTATGTGCACACCATGTACAGAGTGGGTGGAGTCTGGGCTAGTCACACCGTGAGGGGATGCAGACTCGGCTGTTCGACATGTGATCCAGAACGACCTGCCTCGAGGGGCCTAGCGCGGACGCGGCAGTCATTTCCGTGATGTCGGTGATCAGTCGTGGGCGCCAGATACCATATGGACCGGTGCCGCCGATCAGACGATCGGCCATTCGCCACACGTCGGCACCACGCCACGCGGCCACACGACTTGTTCGCCGCCGTCAGCACAAACTTGTGAAGGGGGGCCAGGCCAGGTTATACACGCTTTATACCGTTATGAAGCCTGTGTGTACGGATAAATGACGGGGTTGGGCGAACGTGGGGAAGGGTGTGCAAACAAGCATTGGTTGTGTGGGGAGGTGGCGCTAACGACTGACTGGTCGCTGCGTCTGCTAGCAGTCTACTGCCGTTCGTATCATGCAAAGCACGCAGAGGCAGCTCGAGGACATGGTGTCTCTGAGGAACGATCCAGCGTGCCAAAGACGTCCGTCACAAGTGCACGGGGCAGGCGGCAGTGGCTTTCTGCAGGAGCGGCGAGGCGACTGGAAAGGCTTGATACTGGAGTTGTGCGCTGCTCCGCTTCCCAGTTCCCGAGGCGGGAGGGTGTCGTTGCTCGCCAGCGTGGTCCTCTGCCCGCATGCCGCCCGTGTTGCTCAGCCAGACAGCACGACGGTACCGTCCTCCTGGCGTCGAGGACCTTTGTGCTCGCTCGCGAAAAAGAAATAAATATATTAAAAGAATAGCGTGAGAGGTGGCTTGTCCTTCTTGGCCGTGCGCAGCCGGGAAAGCGGGTCTCCAAGTCAGTACGGGCAACGACGTCTCGGTGGAGCTTGGATAATGGCATTGGCCTGGCTCCGCAGAGCTCCTCGACCAGTGACCGCTGCCGACAGTGAGACTTGAGGACAGTCGCGGAGACTGAGAGCACCAGTCGTGTCCCGCCCGTCCCGTCATGCACCGCGTCCGCCCGCTTCCCGTCGCGCCATTCGCTTCCACCGAGCATGCCCATCCATTAGCTGGGTACTTGTACGTTGTTCCCTATCGGCCCGACTCGCCCAGCGCCCCACACGCGGCGTGCAGCGGCGTGCGCTGCAGCGAGAGGACCTACAGGATGGTCGTCAGGCAATGGACGCGAAACGAGAACATGAATGCCGTCCCCAACAGCGGCGCCGCTGCTGGCAGCCGCACCAGCGAGCGTCTGTGCGCGGACCCGGCGCCAGGCCCGTCCTGCCCCCCCTCCCCCACTCTCCTCCCCAGAGATACAGTCGGCCTCTCCGGGTCGGCATTCTGGCGCGCGCCCAATCGGGCGGCTCCGGGCATGGCGCGTCGCGAGTCGCGAGTCGGCGAGTCGGCAAGCCAGCAAGCCAGCAAGCCAGCAAGCCAGCGTCGGAAGCGCTGCGGCGGTAGACGGCGGGCGGGGGTGGGGAGGAGATAACGGTGCGGGCGGCGCGGATACGGGACGATAGCAGCAGTCGCACTGTTGCCACCGGGCAGCCCGGGCAGACGTGGGGGCGAGATGTGCTTCCCGAGGCAGAGGCGTTCCGGGTGCCGGGGGGGCGAGGAGGGGGCCTGCGGGGGAGGGCGGGGAAGGGCGGGACTTGCGAGAGTGCGTCCTTGCCGTGTCACGAGTGGGTGGAGGCCAGGACGAGCAGGCGAGCAGGCGAGCAGGAAGAGCAGGCAGAGCAGGCGAGTAGGCAGAGCAGGCAGAGCACACAGAGCAGTCGCATCAGTTTCAGCAGGACGGACAGGAAGATGCCCAACAGGCCAGCCGGGCTCGGCACAGGTGGCACTCGGCTCGGACGCAGCGACACACGGCGTTCTAGCTCCCGGCAGCGCAGCGCCGTTGTCCGCCACCTGCTCGGGCTGACGTACCGCGAGCCAGGCCCGGCCCTCCAGCCACGACCGCCCCGCTCGCGTCCCGGCACCGGGACCTTTCCTCCTTCCTCCACCCAGCGGCCGCCAGCAGCAGCCGCGTCCGCTGCGCACGGCCGCTGCGGCGGGCGCGGCGGCGGGCGCGACTGGAGTTTCCCCGCGAAGCACGCCCGCGCGTTGCTGCGATATTCCGGGGCGCGCGCCGCAAGAGGGGCCGGGAGGACGAGGCGGACGGGGCGATAACGGAGCACGGACCGCGGACCACGACCACGACCTGTGGCGCCACGCGCGGATCTGGAATCCCCCGCAGACACAGCGGCCCCAGGCCGGGACTGGCGGAGCGTGCGCTGCGCTGCGCTGCGCTGCGCAGAGTGCGGACGCACGGCGCGAGCAGGTACGACACACGACACCGACACGGCACACGGGGCACAAACACGAGCACGGGCACGGGCGCGGGGGTGGGCACGGGTGCGGACACGGTCGCGGTCACGGTCGGGGGCCCGGGTACGGGTGCAGGGGGGGCGCGAGTGCATCTGTAATGGATACTAGGCGGGTCTCTGTAATGGATCGGCCAGTCTGTAGTGCACCGGCAGGCAGGCGCCAGGTGCGGCGGGCGCTCGATACGTGATCCATCTGCCTGATACGTGATGCGTGATGCGCGCCGGTCGTCTGATACGTGATACGTGATACGCGATACGCGATACGTGATACGTGATACTCGATACTGATACGTGATGCGATGCGCGACGGGCCATAGCGCAGCGCACTGTCCAGGCTGGGCCCGTGGGAGTGTGGAGCGTGTGGAGTTGTGGAGTGGATCAGTGGGACGGCGGCCTCGGAGGCACTGGGGCAATGAGGCCGTGTGGTACGCGCGAGAGGCGCCAGATCAGCACGTACGGGGCAGGACAATGCAGCGGCGCGCGCGCTCGCTCGCGCGGCATGTCAGTATTCCACCAGTAGAGCTGGGAAGCACTGGCCGGCCTACTCTGCCGCCAGCCAGGCCGCAGTGGTCAGTGGATCAGCGGGGGCACGGTATGGTGCTGGGGTCGTCTGCTGCCGTCGTGGTCGGGAATGGGGCGCAGGGAGGTAGAACACTCCACACCCGGAAGCTGCAGCTGGGCTGAGCGGGCTGGAGGCACGGGCCCAACCTGCGCCGTCCCGGTGCGCGCCTGCAGCCGCCAGCATGCAGCAGGCGACCGGTGGTGGCTGAGATGTCGGGAGGAGAGGACAGAGAGACACTGCGCAGCAGCTGGCAGCTGTATTCGGTTTCTGGTCCTCTGCTCCGATACGCGGGCAGTGCCGCGGCTGTCGCGGACGGACTCTGGGCACAGTCAATGCACAGAGCACCATGCAGGAGACGCGAAGAAGCAAGCCGGAGCACGAAGCGCGAAGCGCGAAGCATGAGGTATGGGGTACCAGCACCAGCATAGGACCGACCCGGTACCCGGCAGCAGTCGATCCACGTCCGTGTCGTCGTCGCCCACGTCCCGGTGCGTGCGCAGAAATCGAAATCCGCTGCCGGAGATCGCCTCTGTATGCCGCGCGCGCGCCCATTGCGCAAGGCGGGATTTCGTGTTTCGTGATTCCAGCCAGCCTGCAGCCACTTGCCAGCCAGCCAGCAGTAATCCATTGCGCGACCACGCCTGTTCTGTTCACCCGGCCACCGGTCACCCGGCCACCAGGTAAGGCCACCCGGCCATCCGGGCCACGCCACCGGCCGGAACGGACCGGACCGCAGACCGCGTCGCAGCTGGCCGACTGCCTGCAGACTGGCAGCTGGCAGCTGCAGAACCGAGCCCACATGGCGTCCTCCACCAACAGCCAGCAGCTGCCGGCGGCCAACGCGGCCCACCGTATACCGTATGGCGGAAACAGCACCAGCAGCCAGCGCAGGCTCCCTGCCCCGGTGGAGGGCCGTGGGGATGCCCGCCCGAGTGGTGGCCACGGGCCAACCGGATGCCTGTGCAGTGCCAGTGCAGTGGAGCGAGCGCGCAGGAAACAGGAAACAGGAAATAGAAAAAAAAACTTCGCCCCCCGTCAGTGGCGATGATCCTTTTTTCGATTCTGATGTTTCGTTTTCGAACGACACGACACTGCGGGGGGCCAAGGTTTGGTTTCGGTGTGCCAGGGTGGGGAATTGGGTGGGGTGGACATTTCGAACGCGCGGGAGTAGTGTGGTGTGTCGTTGTCTGCGCGCGTCTGCGATCTGCGAGCGAGCAGGAATGCAGAGCGGCTGCCTGACGCGGCTTGCGTGGCCGGGTGGTGGGCGACTGGCGGGTGAAGCGTGGCAAGCGAGCTGCTCGAGCGCCTGTCGCGGGAGGGGCGTGCGGCCTGGGCCTTTGCTGGCTGGATGGACGTGACCGTTTTGCGTGTGCATGTGCATGTGCTTTGTGATGTGTGCATGTGGGTTGCTGCATTTTGCTGGGGCTGGGGCTGGGGTTGCACTGCAATGACGGAGAGTGATAACAGATGCTGCTGCATTGTCGGGTGGTTGTTTCTGGCCATTCTGGAGCAATGGGATGGATAATCTGCGGCAGTGGCTCTAGCCCAGGTAGCTCGCTGGCTGGCGGCGGCTAGCTGAGTCTGAGCAAGAGCAACACGACGACAGACCAGAAAAAGACCGAGCCCCAGCCCAGCCCAGCCCAGCCCAGCCCAGTGGGTGTGTTTGGTGCCGACCCGCATGTACCGAGCCATTTAGAGTTATACCCACCGGAGCAGACCGACAACCACAGCAACATTGTGACGAGTTTGTTGCCACTCTGCGGCGGCGACTGTCCTGTCGTCATTGCCCCGCCCTTGCTGCTTTGTGCGTCTCTGGGGTGGACTGGACAAACAAAAAAATGAATCAAATCAATTCTGGGGCTCTCCGGGGGTGGGATGTCTGCTGCTATTGTGTAGAGACAGTGGTGGGGATATGATGCATGCGACAGAGTATAGTAGTGGAGTGGAAGCAGCAACCCGGAGGATTCGTAGGTGGGTGGGGGGTTGGTGACTGACCCGACCTGTGGATGGTCTCCTTGTCCGGTGCATCGGCCTACCATGCATGATTTCGAAGAGGGCATTGATAGCCGTAGACAGTGTTACTACGGTCTCTGAGGGATTAACCGGAAACGCATTTTCGAATCGCGAGATATCCGTTCGAAAACGGGCTCTCCTTTACTTTTACCCTGGGCGGGGGGCATGGGGAGGGCTCCGAGCTCTCCGATTTAGTATTGTATTCAGAGGCTAATCAGTCCATCCCCCCAGGCTGTCGCTATAGCCGGGCAACCCCCCCGGGTTTTCCTCTGCTCCTGTGCCTGTCAGAGTGGGTGGGCATCATCATCATCCCCGAGTGTAGATTATTATTACTATTATCGATTACGGCCCAGTTGTAATGGGGGTTTGTTATTCGAGTCATTATCGGAGCACCGCGACCGCCCATCCCATCAATCATCAATAACACCCAGCAGCAGTCATCCTCCATCGTCCATATCCATCTCCACCAAAAAAAGAGTATATACATTCCTCTCCCCCGGTCTCTTTCCACTCCCCCTCCCTCCTCCTCCCTCCCGTATCAAGCCAACTCCCCCGACTGTTCATAACAGCCTCTCGTTTATCATCACCCCACACCCAACCACCTCCTCCACCCACTCCTACTCCAACCCCCACCCACCCACCCCCCATCACCATCGCAATGAGCTCGTCGCAGCAGACCTCCACCCCCAACGGCACCACCACATTGCCCGCCGCCGCCACTACCACAAATTTCTGGGCCGCCGTCCCCCAGGGGTAAGTGGTTTCCGCTATTGCTGTCGTCGTGCTCGCTCCACACCCCCCCCCCCCGGACCGCGTCTGGCGTGATTGCCCAAATCTCCCAGCTCCGGTGGAGCGCGCCAGCAGCACCCAGCACCCAGCATCCCCCCAGAGACCATCCACGCTGACACATCCAGCCCCGCCGACCCCATTCTCGGTACGTATCCCCTTCTACGAGCCCCGGCCGTAGTGCGAGTGGCGACTGCCGCCTGCTGCTGGACTCGAGCTTGGATCTCGATCCCTCCCTGCGGCTGCGTCGACACGCGAGTCGACAGCGGACCACACTGCACAAGCGGCAATTGCACCCGCAGCCGACTCGCAGTGTGCCACGCCGACCCGCCCGTCTCGGAGCACCGGCCATTCCCCGTGTTCCACAGCCCATTCGAGCAGCCAGCCAGCTACCTGCCAGCTGTCAGCTGCCAGCAGCAGCCAGTAGCAGCGTAGCAGCAGTAGCAGCAGCCAGCCCCACTCGCACTCGCACTCGCACTCGCAGGACCCACCCCACCCCGTTCATCCACTGACAGCCAGGCGTCACTGATGCTTTCAAGCGCGACTCGAACAAGCACAAGATCAACGTCGGTGTTGGTGAGTCACACACAAAATCGCGCCAGCGGACAGCCACTCCCGCAAACACCCACACTGGGCGTGCAGCCGGATGGACACGGATGGACGCGGTGTAGCCTACAATACACCGCAGCAAGCACCCCGTGCTTCTACATCCTCGTCTTGCCGGCCTGCACCGGCTATCGGCCCGTTGCCCCTTTCGTGTTGCTATTGTGGCTGCGCCTCCTGTCCGCTGCCGCCGGCCCCCTAGTGTCAGCACTGACCTCGTCTCCCTCTCTGTCCGCTCTTCCCAATCTACTCGATTCCTTTCCTTTCCACAACAGGCGCCTACGTGAGTACATCCACAGACACTCTGCACTCTTGGGGGCGGCATCCATCCCCCGCCCCCACCCTGCTCTTGCTGACCCCGCCAGCGCGATGAGAACGGCAAGCCCTGGGTTCTCGACTCGGTCCGCAAGGCCGAGGACATTCTCCACGAGCAAAAGTCGGACAAGGAGTACCTCGCCATCACCGTGAGTTTGCACTCGGCCCGACCACACCGTGCACACCAACTAACTCCGCAGGGTCTCCCCGAGTTCCTTACCCTCGCCTCCCAGCTCGCCTATGGCGACGACTCGGCCCCTTTGAACCAGAACCGCGTGAGTAGCCGCGCTTTTCCGTGATCGGTGTTGGGCGGTGGCCCAACCCCCGCCTCAGCCCCCCCAGGGCACTACGGCCGCCCCCGTCAAGCCCCCCACGGCTACATCCGCAAAGGCACGCACGGCTGACACCACACAGATCGCCGTCGTCCAGTCCATCTCCGGTACCGGCGCCCTCC
Organism: Apiotrichum akiyoshidainum; assembly: GCA_002973495.1. Lineage (NCBI taxonomy): Eukaryota > Fungi > Basidiomycota > Tremellomycetes > Trichosporonales > Trichosporonaceae > Apiotrichum > Apiotrichum akiyoshidainum. The sequence goes on along the minus strand of PQXP01000366.1, from coordinate 12,143 downwards.
GCATCGGCATGGAGTTCTGCGCCTCGTTCTACCCTGGCCCCCACGTCATCCACATCCCCAACCCCACTTGGGGTGCCCACCCCGCCATTGCCGACAAGGCTGGCCTCGAGGTCGCCCGCTACCGCTACTTTGACAGGAAGAACATTGGCCTCGACTTTGAGGGCATGAAGGCCGACATGGAGGCCGCCCAGGACGGCTCCATCTTCCTTCTCCACGCCTGTGCCCAGAACCCCACCGGTGTCGACCCCACCCAGGAGCAGTGGCGCGAGCTCTCGACCATCATGAAGCGCAAGAAGCACCTTCCCTTCTTCGACATGGCCTACCAGGGCTTTGCTTCCGGCTCGGTCGACCGCGACGCCTTTGCTCTCCGCCACTTTGTCGCCGAGGGCCACCAGATCATGCTCTGCCAGTCGTTTGCCAAGAACCTCGGTCTCTACGGCGAGCGTGCCGGTACCTTTTCGATGATCACCTCGTCGCCCGAGGAGAAGGAGCGCGTCCTCTCCCAGCTCAAGCGCGTTATCCGCCCCCTCTACTCGTCGCCCCCTCTCCACCCCGCCCAGCTCGTCGCCACCATCCTCGGCTCGGCCGAGCTCAAGGCCGAGTGGCTCCTCGAGGTCAAGAAGATGGCCGAGCGCATCATTGCCATGCGCTCCCGTCTGTACGACATTCTCATCGAGCTCCAGACCCCCGGCTCGTGGGAGCACATCAAGTCGCAGATCGGCATGTTCTCGTTCACCGGTCTCACCGGCGAGCAGGTCGACGACCTCGCAAAGTACGCCCACATCTACATGACTCGCGATGGCCGCATCTCGATGGCCGGCCTCAACGAGCACAACATTGTCTACTTTGCCGAGAACATGTCCAAGGCCGTCAAGGGCGACCTCATCCCCCAGGCCCACATGTAACCGCCCCCCGGGCCGGTATATCTTGGCAGTGTACGATTAGAAGGAAGCGACAGATATTATAGTGTGAGCAGTGTGCCAGATGTGTAGAGTATATACAGAGGACGGGGTAGAGTGCGCTTTTCGTGATGGACGCTTTGCTTTTGATGCTTTTGATGCTCGAAGGTGCAGGACAGTGATGCCGAGTGTGTGAGAGAGGACGGCGGCGACTTGTCAGTGCCTATCGGGGACAGATAGGAGGACGAGATAAGAGGCGCGCAGCATGTGACCTGCTGAACTCGCGACCTCGGCAGTCGGTATACAACGTAGCAGATCTGAGAGATCCTGCTGCCTCGGGAACTTGGAGTCAAACCCATCCGTGTCCTGGGGGTGTCTTGGGGGGTCCAAAGGTATTACATAATCTGTAATATATACGTGGCAATACTCACCAGTATCAGCATCCGCGTGGGAGTGGCACCTGAACGCGACGCGTCCGATGAGACGCGCGACGGGTTGTTCTCATTTGCGCGAGTCCCTATGGCAGCCATTTCCTGTTTCTCTTTGTTGTCTCTTCCGCCCCCCTCTCTCTTCCACTCGCTCCATAAACAACACACAAACAACAACAACAACAATAATAACAACTTGACACTTCCTCTACTTCCGGGACAGCACACATCATGTCCACCCCCCGCGGACAGCCCCGCTCCTCGTCGCCGCTCCACTTCCCCACCTCGAGTGTGGGCGGCACCCCGCGCCCGAGCGGCCTGCGCAACAGCAACTGTATGCCCCCCTCCCCTGCGTTCGCAAGTGCTGACAATAGTGCCTGGTTCCTCGTCGCCGCTGCACTTCCCCACGTCGTCGCCGCGTACGGTGCGCGGTGCGCCGTCGTCGTCGGCCGGTGGCGCGGCGCGTATGCGTGGCCTGCGCTCGGACACGCCGCTCTTCCTCCCCGGCCCCGGCAGCACGCCGCGCCGTCAGCGTCGCGGTGACATTCACTCTTCGTTCCCCATGTCGTCGCCCTCGCTCGCGCGTCGCACAGCAAACCTTGGCAGTGTCCCCGACTACCTCGGCGCGTCGAGCCCTGCCCCGTTTGGCAGCGACGCGCCCACGCCCATGCCCGGAAGCTCGGCGACGCACATGCTCTCCACCGGCGCCGAGGCCCCCATGGACGTCGAGGAAGAGGACGCCACTGGCATGGTCAAGTTTATCTGGGGCACAAACATTGAGCTCCAGGCGACCATGGCGCTCTTCAAGGACTTTCTCATTGGCTTCAAGCCAAAGTATCGCGCCGCGTACAATGAGCAGCAGGCCAAGCTCGCCAAAGAGTCGGGTCTCCCCACCCCCCCGCCCATGGCGCTGTACGACAACCTGGGGGAATCAAAGGCCGACCGGCCGCTGTACGAGGGATACATTGCGCAGCTCCGCGAGACCGGCCAGGTCAACCTCAACCTCGACATGGTCAACCTCCTCGCGTACCCGCCCACCAAGCGCCTCTACCACCAGCTCTGCAACTTCCCCCAGGAAGTCGTCCCTATCATGGACCAGGTGCTCTCCGACCTCATGACCGAGCGCGCCACGGACGAGTACAAGACGGCTCGCCAGCAGTATTCCGACGGCAGGATCACCGAACTCGACCTCCGTGTCATTGAGAATGAGATGCGCGATGTCGAGGGCCGCCCCTTTAGGGTCCGCCCCTACAACGGCGAGAAGACGGTCAACATGCGTGACCTCAACCCCGGAGACACGGACAAGCTCATCGCCGTCAAGGGTCTCGTCATCCGCGCGACCCCCGTCATTCCCGACATGAACCAGGCCTTCTTCCGCTGTCAAGTCTGCCAGCACACGATGCAGGTCGACATTGACCGCGGACGCATCGCCGAGCCCGAGCGCTGCCCCCGCGACGTGTGCAACTCGCAGGGCACCATGTCGCTCATCCACAACCGCTCGGCGTTCACCGACAAGCAGGTCATTCGTCTCCAGGAGACTCCCGACGCCGTCCCCGACGGACAGACACCCCACACTGTCTCGCTCTGCGCGTACGACGAGCTGGTCGACCTCATCAAGCCCGGAGACCGCGTCGTTGTGACCGGCATCTTCCGCTCCATTCCCGTGCGCGTCAACCCCCGCCAGCGCTCCATCAAGTCGCTCTTCAAGACGTACGTTGATATTGTCCACATCAAGCGCACCAACGCCGGCCGCATGGGCTTTGACCCCGCAACGCGCGCCGGCGAGGCCCGCCTCCCCGGTGTCGGTGTCGGCGGTGACGACGATGAGGGCGAGGTCCTCCAGGGCACCGGCACCGCGGTCGCCGAGAACCGCGACGATGACGACATGCCCGACCCTGGACTCTCTGCGTCCGGCAAGATGGAGCAGGAGCTCATCAAGCTCTCGGAGCACGCGGACATATACGACCTGCTCGCGCGCTCCATGGCGCCGTCCATCTACGAGATGGACGACGTCAAAAAGGGTATCCTGCTGCAGCTCTTTGGTGGCACCAACAAGGCCATTGCGCGCGGCGGCGGCGGCGGCGGACCCCGCTACCGTGGTGACATTAACGTCCTCATGGTCGGTGACCCCGGTACCTCCAAGTCGCAGATCCTGCAGGTGAGTTGACTACCGTCGTTTGTAATTCTAACTCCCAGTACGTGCACAAGATTGCGCCCCGCGGCGTGTACACCTCGGGCAAGGGTTCGTCGGCTGTCGGTCTCACGGCGTACGTGACCCGCGACCCCGACTCGAAGCAGCTCGTTCTCGAGTCTGGAGCGCTCGTCCTGTCTGACGGCGGTGTCTGCTGCATTGACGAGTTTGACAAAATGTCAGACGCCACGCGCTCGGTGCTGCACGAAGTCATGGAGCAGCAGACCGTCTCGATCGCCAAGGCGGGTATCATTACAACGCTCAACGCGCGCACGTCTATTTGCGCTGCTGCCAACCCTGTTGGATCAAAGTACAACCCCAAGCTCCCGATCCCCGCCAACATTGACCTGCCCCCGACGCTCATCTCGCGTTTCGACCTGCTGTACCTCGTCCTCGACAAGGTCGACGAGATGAACGACCGCCGCCTCGCTGCCCATCTTGTCGGCCTCTACCTCGAGGACCGCCCCGACACTGGCGGCACCGACATTCTCCCCATCGAGACCCTCACCGCGTACATTACCTACGCGCGTTCAAAGGTCAACCCCGTGCTCACCGAGGCGGCGAGCAACGCGCTCGTGGCTGCCTACGTTGCGATGCGCAAGGTGGGCGAGGACTCGCGCTCGTCCGAGCGCCGCATCACCGCGACGACGCGTCAGCTCGAGTCGATGATCCGTCTCTCCGAGGCGCATGCCCGCATGCGCTTCAGCGACACGGTCGACCTCCAGGACGTCGAAGAGGCAAACCGCCTCATCCGCGCCGCGCTCCGCGAGTCGGCCACCGACCCGCTCACGGGCCAGATCGACCTCGACCTCATTACCACCGGCGCGTCGACGTCGGCGCGCCGCGTGCGCGCCGACCTCAAGCGCGAGATTCTCACCCTCGTCGACAAGGCCGGCCGCATCGGTCTGCGCTGGAACGCGGCCATCCGCGCCCTCGAGACGCAGTCGAGCGTCCCGATCGACCACGCAGAGTTTGCAGAGGTCGTAAAGGGCCTCACGGACGACGGCATCGTAAAGGTCGTCGGCGACCGCGACCGCAGGACCATCCGCCGCATCAGCGAGCAGTAAGCGGAAACGGAAACGTAAGCGTAAGCGAAAACGTAAACGTAAACGGCTCCCTCCCGGTCCGGTCCGCGACCGCGAGGGAAAAAAGAGCGTGTGGCGGCCCAGAGGCCGGCGGCAGGCGGCAGGCGGCAGACGACAGGCAGTTTGTGTAGGGTGATATTTCTTGTGTTTTCCGATGTAGCGTCCTGTATCCTTGACTTGGCGCCCGCGCGCCGACGACGAGAGGAGGGGAGAGGGCAGAAAGACGAGCGGCAGGCGGACTTGCGGATACGGAGACGGATACGGCCCCCGTGCGGCCGCCGTTGCGTGCGTCCCTCACCGCCGCCCCGACCGGCCATCCAGTCGATACGCACCGAGCACGGGCGTGCTGCACAGTGCAGCCTGCCCGGGGACCCCGTAGGACGAGCTGCTGTCGAGGACGAGCTGCTGTCGGGAGGCAGACACCTCAGCACGGCGATCGGCCTCCCGCGTGCGCGCGTGTGCGTGCTGCGTAGGGGTCCACGGTGCGCTGACGATGGCGACCTGGGCAAGGCTGCAGATTCCTGGTGCGCCGTCCTGTGTCGAGAGCGGCACCCGTCTGCGCGGGGCCGGCGCGGGGCCGGTACCAGCTGGCCGCGGCCGGTTCTGGCGCCCGCACTGCAGCGTCTGTAAGGATGCTTTTCCCGCCCGGCAAGCCGAATCGCCACCGCCGCATTGCCGCAGACACGCAGACACGCCTCGGCAGGCTGGTGCACCCACCACCGGTTGCGGGCCATTTGCGCCGCCGCGGCCGCCATGCCGGCCCGTTCGCGCATCCTTGCTTCCTCAACCGCCCTCCCACCCTCTAGCTTCCGATCTGCCCTTGCATCGCTCGTGCACCGACCCCTTGAACTGACAGCTGATAGCTAGAACATAACAATGCAATAATCCTACAACCCACAAGCTACTAACAGGCGACCAATGGTCCGGACGGGGAGGGGAGGAGATTTGGGTATGAGGCGGTGATGGGGTCTCTTGATGCTGACTATAGGCAATCAGAGATTAGGCGGAGGGGCAGGCGCAACCCGCGTGGGCCCACAGACGGCCGGGCTCGCGCTAGCGCTAGCGCTGCTGCCGCGTGATACCACCCGGCGCGCTCCTCAGGCGGTCCATCAGGCTCTGGAGGCGGTCCTCGACGGTGCGCTCGCCGCTGGTATCAGAGAGGAACGAGGCTGCCGAGGGCGACTGGGAGTCTGACGGCTGGCGCATGTGGCCGCCATGGCCGTGGGCGCTGCCGTGTCCGTGGCCACCGTGTCCGTGGCCACCGTGTCCGTGGGCGCTGCCGTGCCCGTGGCTGCTGGTGGTGGACGGGTAGAGATGGTGCGGCATCTTGCGGGGCGCAGGGACGTAGCCGTGGCCGGACGACGACGGCGCACCGTGCTCGGGGAGCGGGTTGTGCTCGGGCGGCGGCGACGCGGCAAAGTCAAAGCCGGGGCCCGTGGGGCGGATATCGATGCGGCCGCGCGTCGCGCCCGCATGGTCCATCGACAGCTGGTCGATGAGGTCGGCAACGTCCGCCGAGTTGGTGTAGAAGACACGCGTCTCGGGGCGGCGGATAAAGCTCAGGCCGGCAGTAGGGCCGAGGTGCCACGGCTCGGCGTGGTCATCCATGCGCTGGCTGCCGCGGCGCGAGCCATAAGTAGAGCTCTGCGAGCGGGCCGAAGCCATCGACGCGCGCGAGTCGAGATGGTGCCCGCCGTGCTCATGGTCATCGTTCGACTGGTCGTCGTTGCGGAGCGCATTGACAATGTTCCATACGACACGACCGTCTGCGTATTCGGTAACCTCGAGCGCTTGGCTGCTGCGGTTCTCAGCATAGTAGTCGATAAAGCTGCCGTTGGTCGACGACTGAGGGAAGCCGGCCGACGACGCAGATTGCGGCGCGCTGCCGTTCTCATCGTGGTCGCGAGCACGGGCCTGGGGGCCGTCGTGGTCGCGCATGAGCGACTCGCGCAGCTGGGGAGGGCCGGCGTCGTCGACAGCCGGGGGGAGGAAGAGCTTCTCGAACGGGTTTGAGTCTGTGCGAGTGTGTCCAAAGTTCGGGCGAGGGGAGCGCTCCACAAGGTCGAGATCGGAACCAGTGTACTGGATCGGCTTGCGGCGGATCGAGTTGCCACGATTCGGCAGCACACCCGGAGATGTCGGGGCGGAGACCTGGTGCTGCAGCGGCGAAGGGCCGCCACCGCGGCGGTGAGTCTCCCGCATCGGGGAAGCAGGAGGCGAGTCCATGCTCGCCGGCATGATGATCGTGCGGCGGAGAATCTGGCGGTCGTCGATATCACTGCCACCGCCAAACGTGACAATGTCCTCGACGACGGGCGACGGGAGACGCGGCGCCGTCTTGATCGGCGGCGGCTTCGGGTAGCCCTCAAACTCGGGAATCGACGGTGTGCGCGGCGACACGCCCGTTGGCGACCGAAGACTGGCAGCAGGCGACTTGCCGTTCGCCTCGAGGAGTTCGCTCAAGCGACGGTCATCGAGGCCCACAGCGCGGCCGGCCTCGTAGAAGCGCTGAATCGACGCATCCGATTCCTGGGGAATGTGGTGGATGTGGTCTCCGTCGTCTGGCGGTGTCGAGTCAATAATATGCTGCAGTGCGTTGGAGGCGGACATCTTGGACGTTGTGCGCGACAGGGCAGCACCCTGCTCGTCATCGGCCAAGATGGCCGCGGCAGGCGACGTGGGCCCGCGACCACGCGGCGACGAGCGCAGCGGCACAGGCGAGCTACGCTGCGGCGACTGCGGAGGAGTGCTACGAGCGGTGCGGCCGATGGCCCCGCCGTTCGTAGGAAAGCGGAAGCCCTTAATGTCCGACTGAGGCACAGGCTCGCGAGCGACAGGCTCGCGGTGCATGGGCTCGTACGTGACGGGCTCGCGAGAGGGACTGCGCTGAGCGGGCTCGCGGGGTGCCGGCTCGCGGACGAACGGCTCGCGCCCCGGCGAGGGGTACAGCGGTGACGGCAGCACTGGGGCCTGGACAGCCTTGGGGGTGGTCGAGTTTGAGTGCGACGTTGCCGGCGTGGTGGGACGCTTGCCCATAGGCGACGGGATCGGGATCGTGTTTCCCCCAATGGGCATCGGCGGTGGGGGAAGGCCGTCGCCAGACGAGTGCTTCTTGAAAAAGCCCTTCTTCCAGCGCCCGCTGAGCTTGCGCGCGCCCAGGCCCTTGCTTGGCCTGGCAGGGGTCTCCAGCGCAGTGATCGGCGTCGTGGGTACCTTGTTTGACGACGTCACCAGTGTCGGCATGCCAATGTTCTTCTTCGACAGCGTGCGCTTGTGGGCGTTGCGCGACGGTGCGCGGAACAGCTCGTTGGTGGCGGCCGCTATGCGCTCCTCAATGTCGCGGCGGGCGTTGGGGTCTTCGTCAATCCACCGTCTGCCACCTGATGTAGGTGAGGTGATCGTGCTGGGCTCGGGAGCTGACTGTGCAGAGTTGAGCGCAGGTGAAATGACGCTGAGCTCGTTTGCGCCCGTGACCACAGAGGGAGGCTGGGGGCGTGCTGGAGGCGGGCCCTTTGGCAGCTCGGAGCGGGGAACAACATGCGTGGGGAACGCCGCAAAAGGCTGCGAACCCTCACCATCGAGCCGGGCAGGCGCAGTGACAATCTCCAGAGGCGGCTGCGGCGCGCGGAGCTCGGCGGGCCGGGCGTGGTCCTCGGACTGGCGTGGGGCAGTGCCCTCCACAGCAGCCCAGTCCTTGGACAAGGCTTTGCTGTGAAGCGTAGGCTGTGTTTGCGCGGGCTCGCTTGTCAGCTGCCTGTCAGAAGGTGATGCTCCACCCGCGCTCACCTGAGACCCCTCACGCTCCGTCCTGATCTTGTCCCTCTCGCTGCGCGCCTTTTCCACGAGGCGTTCCTGGATGAGGGCAAGCTCCTCCTTGCCCATTCCGCTCATGGACTTGAGCAGGTCCAAGTCGGCGCGGTCCTGGTCGTCCGTCGGGGTCAGGATGGTCGCGTTCTCGGGCGATTCCTGGCGAATAAACGCATCCCATGGCGAGGCGTCCTCCGCGTCAAACGTTGAGGAGCATGTCGAGGACATCTCAGAGTCACGCGAGGGATGGTGACGGAGCAGACTGGCTGGTGACAAGTTCTGGAAACTCTTGTCCGTGGTCGCGGTCGTCGGGGTGATGGGTGAGCGGTTCGGCAGCGACTCAATCGTGTCCTCTGTGGCGGCAACGCGTGCCATCGGAGAGCGGAGGCTGTTGGACGGGGAGTGCTTGCTGCTCGAAGGCGAGTGTTTACTGCTAGACGGAGAGTGTTTGCTGGATTTAGGAGACTGTCCGTTGAGTATGGACGCAGTCGAACGCCAGGTGCTCATGTCGGACAAGCTCTGGCTAACCTGGTGACGCGCGGCGAGCACACCTGGTGCGGGCACGTGGTTTATACTGTTCGTGCTCTGGTGCTGGGTAGGTGTGTTGGACCTCGAGTTGCCTTGCCCGGCCTGTGCCGACTTGGACCGTGAGAGCTGCACACCTCCGCTGAGGCCGGCGGCCTGTTTATGGATATTGGCCGAAGTTGCCGATGTACGCATGGATCCAAACTGGCCCGAGTACGGGGTCTGGGGAGATGTTGTCGACGACGTGGGTGACATTGTGCCGCCCCGCGAGCCGACAGGACGAGGCTGTCCAGGTACATACCCAGGGATAGATCCACCGTTGCCGTTGGCCGACGTGGTGAGTGCCGGCGATGGCGTGTGCCGCACCGGCTGCGGGCGGAACGGCTTGAGGTGCGGCTGCGAGTAGTCGGTTTCGCTGTACTGCGTCGCAGAGCTCTCGCGGGGGTCGTAGGCCGAGTCGGTGTTGCTGTTGTTGTCGTGTGGGAGCGAGCCGGCGGCTGACGTTGTTGACGCCTCCGAGTGCCGTGCGCGTGCGGCGTTTTGGGACGCCTGCATGGCCTGCAGATCGTGCGTGCGCGGCGACGACGGGAGCGACGGCGGTTTTGTGGATGGTGTCTGCGCGGCAGTGTTAGGCAGGCTAGCAGCGTTAACTGATGCCGGCGGTGAGAGCGCAAAAGGAAACAGCGGAGAGCTGTCAACATGAGATGCGGTGTTGGTGTTGGATGGTGGGGCTGGTGGCTGGCTGTCGTGGTCATCCAAAACAGTGGACGGCGGCGGCTGCTCATTGTCCGACGGCTCGCCTTCTTCCGTGCTGCCCCCTTCCAGAATTTCCTCATCCTCGTTGAGAACCACAAAGGACTCTCCTGCAGGACCGTCGTCCTCGTGGCCCTGTCGACCCAGGTGTGTTTCAATCTCGAGCAGGGCCATGGAGATGCGCTTCGCCTGTGCGGGGCTGAGGCCCACGAGTAGCGACTGTCGCTGCTGGGGGGCTCCACCCACAGGCTTGGTCCTCAGTTTGGACGGCTCATCCCTTAAGGGTACGGTGCGCACCTCTATCGGCGCCGCCGGTGGAGGCCAGGCAGAGGCTGCACCAATCGCACCAGAAGCATCGCCCTCGTTGCTGATCTGGCCAGCCAGTGGGGGATTACTCCGGTTGGAAACCTGACGTTCCAGCTGTCCGGTGCCGCTACTGCTGCCCGCATTCGTCTCCATCATCAAGCCGCCACCGCCGCCGTCGCCGCCGCGACTGCTGTTGCTCAAGCTGCGGTCCAAGGGGCTAAAGCTCTGGTTGCTCGTCTTCTGGTTGCTGGTTTGCCGCTCGAGCTGCGACTGCGAGTTGCTGGCCTGGCGCGTGAGGGAGGACACGGCAGGTGAGACGGGCGAGCGGCTGGGAGAGGTTGCGACAGGCGCTGCCCGCATGGTAGGCGTAACCGTGCGTTCCGAGGAGGGGCTATTCGCGCCTTGAAGGTCTGAGCGCGCGGCGATGGCAGGGGGCTTGGTTGCGACTGCGTTGCTCGGCAATGGTGGGCTGCTGTAGAGACCGGACGACGAGTGCTTACGCCGAAGCAGGGAGCCAGGCGGGCTCAGATGACCATTGTCCACCTTGTCTTTGGCGACCTTTGAGAGATAATTGTTATCCCGGAAGGTTTGGTTGTTGGAGAATCCGTGCGAGTGGCCAGGAATCACGCGCCCACGGTCCATGACAGAGCTCGAGCCCGCCGAGCCGACAAAGTGGCTGCTGGCGCTCTTGGTCGGCGATGCCGATGATGCAGCCGTCAAGAACGATGCCTGGGCGGTCGACCGCGGTGACTGGTTCAGCGACAGCTGGCCGTCGGACGGCGACCGGCCCACCGACGGCGAACCCAGTACCGATGCCCAGTCGTTATCGAATGGTGGGGGGTTGCCGTCCCACTCGGAAATGGCGGTCATCTGGCTGAAGCTCATCTGCGACGGCGCATTGCCGCGTAGCTCGGCAAACAGCAGCTCCTCCTCCTCGACTGTCAGGCTTGGTCCGTCTTGGCGCGTGCGCTGCTGCGCAAGTAGATCACGGATGTGCGTATCCGGCGCTGCGCTCAGTCCTGGTAAGAGGACGGAGAAACGTTCTGTCATGCTAGCATGTCAGCGGGGGACCCCTTCGGAGCCAAGCCGGCACGCACCTGGGCATGATGAGCGAGTTGCGAATGTTAATGTCGAGGCTGGGCGGCGCAGACGCAGTCGGCTTCGGTGGCTGCGACCTTAGCTTGGAGACGGAGAAGCCGCTGCGCTCCTTTTCTTTGCGCGTTGCATCCTTGCGGGGGATGGCGGAGCGCCCATTGCCCTTCTCTGTGCGCTTTCTGTGCATGTTAGTGGTGTGGTCTTGTAGCAAGCTGGACACGCTGGACCGGGTCAGGTTGCTGCAACTTGCCGAGGCGGCACCTGCGTCAAGACGAGCTCTGTCCAGTGACCAGGTCGGAATGTGCGCACCGAAACAGCTTGTCCATCGTTCAGCGCGTGCTGGGCCGCAGTGTGGGATGGATGCGCGATGGTCGAGAGGGAGTGAGGGATGGAGAGGACAGGGGACCGCGGAGAGGCCTGAGAGGGAGGGATGGATGGACGTCGCCGCGCCAATGGCTGGTGGAGGGCGCGGCCAGGGGAGGGGTGGAAAGTGGAAAGAGCGGTGGTAGTGTGCAGGTGGTGATGATCTGATTAAAAGTGGAAGAGCCGGGTGATGCTTTGTTGTTTGCGTGTCCGGTGTTGGAAGGGGCAAGTCGTTGATGGTGATGATTGATGGGTGTCTCGGGAATGTCGCGAAGAAAGAAAGAGAGAGAGAGAGAGCGCGGGCGGCGGGGTGGAAGGCGATGAGAGACAGGGTTTGGAGGGTCGAAACGATGACGCTGACAAGGGAGGGTGGAACGATAACAGGGAGGGTGATGGAATGGAAGATGGGTGGTGCCAGCAGTGAGAAGAAAGGAGGTGTCACAAGAAGGATGTTAATGTTGATGGGTTGTTGATGAGAAGAGGTGGATGGAAAAGAGGTGGGTGGGTGGGTGACGCCGAGGTGTTCGGAGTCGTCGTCGGTCGGTGGATGGATGGATGGATCAACCCACAGCGCGGTTCAACTTTCAGTCACCCCCTTTTCCCAGATCCCTCATACAAATAAAGCCCCACAGTCCACATCTTTTACTGTCGTCCACCAAGCAGCTAGTCACCACATCACGCACGTCGTCGC